>JBAKBP010003725.1:105000-147987 GCA_037953745.1 Lithodes maja | reverse complement strand
CTATTATATGTCTACGTCTCGTGTAGATAGCCTAGTTATAGAGGCTCTAAACCCCATTTCGTGTCTCCACCGTACAAGACCAATTCACTTTAGTGTCCAATCTCAGAAAATATTTTTAGAGAGAATATTATTTTGGTCAATTCAATCTTAACTAGCCTAGTTTTTAGGCTGATTGTAGCTCTATTATATGTCTACGTCTCGTGTAGATAGCCTAGTTATAGAGGCTCTAAACCCCATTTCGTGTCTCCACCGTACAAGACCAATTCACTTTAGTGTCCAATCTCAGAAAATATTTTTAGAGAGAATATTATTTTGGTCAATTCAATCTTAACTAGCCTAGTTTTTAGGGTGATTTTAGCTCTATTATATGTCTACGTCTCGTGTAGATAGCCTAGTTATAGAGGCTCTAAACCCCATTTCGTGTCTCCACCGTACAAGACCAATTCACTTTAGTGTCCAATCTCAGTAAATATTTTAGAGAGAATATTATTTTGGTCAATTCAATCTTAACTAGCCTAGTTTTTAGGCTGATTTAGCTCTATTATAGTCTACGTCTCGTGTAGATAGCCTAGTTATAGAGGCTCTAAACCCCATTTCGTGTCTCCACCGTACAAGACCAATTCACTTTAGTGTCCAATCTCAGAAAATATTTTTAGAGAGAATATTATTTTGGTCAATTCAATCTTAACTAGCCTAGTTTTTAGGCTGATTTTAGCTCTATTATATGTCTACGTCTCGTGTAGATAGCCTAGTTATAGAGGCGCTAAACCCCATTTCGTGTCTCCACCGTACAAGACCAATTCACTTTAGTGTCCAATCTCAGAAATATTTTTAGAGAGAATATTATTTTGGTCAATTCAATCTTAACTAGCCTAGTTTTTAGGCTGATTTTAGCTCTATTATATGTCTACGTCTCGTGTAGATAGCCTAGTTATAGAGGCTCTAAACCCCATTTCGTGTCTCCACCGTACAAGACCAATTCACTTTAGTGTCCAATCTCAGAAAATATTTTTAGAGAGAATATTATTTTGGTCAATTCAATCTTAACTAGCCTAGTTTTTAGGCTGATTTTAGCTCTATTATATGTCTACGTCTCGTGTAGATAGCCTAGTTATAGAGGCTCTAAACCCCATTTCGTGTCTCCACCGTACAAGACCAATTCACTTTAGTGTCCAATCTCAGAAAATATTTTAGAGACAATATTATTTTGGTCAATTCAATCTTAACTAGCCTAGTTTTTAAGGCTGATTTTAGCTCTATTATATGTCTACGTCTCGTGTAGATAGCCTAGTTATAGAGGCTCTAAACCCCGTTTCGTGTCTCCACCGTACAACACCAATTCACTTTAGTGTCCAATCTCAGAAAATATTTTTAGAGATAATATTATTTTGGTCAATTCAATCTTAACTAGCCTAGTTTTTAGGCTGATTTTAGCTCTATGTTATGTCTACGTCTCGTGTAGATAGCCTAGTTATAGAGGCTCTAAACCCCATTTCGTGTCTCCACCGTACAAGACCAATTCACTTTAGTGTCCAATCTCAGAAAATATTTTTAGAGAGAATATTATTTTGGTCAATTCAATCTTAACTAGCCTAGTTTTTAGGCTGATTTTAGCTCTATTATATGTCTACGTCTCGTGTAGATAGCCTAGTTATAGAGGCTCTAAACCCTGTTTCGTGTCTCCACCGTACAAGACCAATTCACTTTAGTGTCCAATCTCAGAAAATATTTTTAGAGAGAATATTATTTTGGTCAATTCAATCTTAACTAGCCTAGTTTTTAGGCTGATTTTAGCTCTATTATATGTCTACGTCTCGTGTAGATAGCCTAGTTATAGAGGCTCTAAACCCCATTTTGTGTCTCCACCGTACAAGACCAATTCACTTTAGTGTCCCAATCTTAGAAAATATTTTTAGAGAGAATATTATTTTGGTTAATTCAATCTTAACTAGCCTAGTTTTTTAGGCTGATTTTAGCTCTATTATATGTCTACGTCTCGTGTAGATAGCCTAGTTATAGAGGCTCTAAACCCCATTTCGTGTCTCCACCGTACAAGACCAATTCACTTTAGTGTCCAATCTTAGAAAATATTTTTAGAGAGAATATTATTTTGGTCAATTCAATCTTAACTAGCCTAGTTTTTAGGCTGATTTTAGCTCAGTTATATGTCTACGTCTCGTGTAGATAGCCTAGTTATAGAGGCTCTAAACCCCGTTTCGTGTCTCCACCATACAAGACCAATTCACTTTAGTGTCCAATCTCAGAAAATATTTTTAGAGAGAATATTATTTTGGTCAATTCAATCTTAACTAGCCTAGTTTTTAGGGTGATTTTAGCTCTATTATATGTCTACGTCTCGTGTAGATAGCCTAGTTATAGAGGCTCTAAACCCCATTTCGTGTCTCCACCGTACAAGACCAATTCACTTTAGTGTCCAATCTCAGAAAATATTTTTAGAGATAATATTACTTTGGTCAATTCAATCTTAACTAGCCTAGATTTTAGGGTGATTTTAGCTCTATTATATGTCTACGTCTCGTGTAGATAGCCTAGTTATAGAGGCTCTAAACCCCATTTCGTGTCTCCACCATACAAGACCAATTCACTTTAGTGTCCAATCTTAGAAAATATTTTTATTTAGAGAGAATATTATTTTGGTCAATTCAATCTTAACTAGCCTTGTTTTTAGGCTGATTTTAGCTCTATTATATGTCTACGTCTCGTGTAGATAGCCTAGTTATAGAGGCTCTAAACCCCATTTCGTGTCTCCACCGTACAAGACCAATTCACTTTAGTGTCCAATCTTAGAAAATATTTTTAGAGAGAATATTATTTTGGTCAATTCAATCTTAACTAGCCTTGTTTTTTGGATGATTTTAGCTCTATTATATGTCTACGTCTCGTGTAGATAGCCCAGTTATAGAGGCTCTAAATCCCGTTTTATGTCTCCACCGATACAAGACCAATTCACTTTAGTGTCCAATCTTAGAAATATTTTTAGAGAGAATATTATTTTGGTCAATTCAATCTTAACTAGCCTTGTTTTTAGGCTGATTTTAGGTCTATTATATGTCTACGTCTCGTGTAGATAGCCTAGTTATAGAGGCTTTAAACCCCATTTCGTGTCTCCACCGTACAAGACCAATTCACTTTAGTGTCCAATCTCAGAAAATATTTTTAGAGAGAATATTATTTTGGTCAATTCAATCTTAACTAGCCTAGTTTGTAGGCTGATTTTAGCTCTATTATATATCTACGTCTCGTGTAGATAGCCTAGTTATAGAGGCTCTAAACCCCATTTCGTGTCTCCACCGTACAAGACCAATTCACTTTAGTGTCCAATCTTAGAAAATATTTTTAGAGAGAATATTATTTTGGTCAATTCAATCTTAACTAGCCTTGTTTTTAGGCTGATTTTAGCTCTAATATATGTCTACGTCTCGTGTAGATAGCCTAGTTATAGAGGCTCTAAACCCCATTTCGTGTCTCCACCGTACAAGACCAATTCACTTTAGTGTCCAATCTCAGAAAATATTTTTAGAGAGAATATTATTTTGGTCAATTCAATCTTAACTAGCCTAGTTTTTAGGCTGATTTTAGCTCTATTATATGTCTACGTCTCGTGTAGATAGCCTAGTTATAGAGGCTCTAAACCCCATTTCGTGTCTCCACCGTACAAGACCAATTCACTTTAGTGTCCAATCTCAGAAAATATTTTTAGAGAGAATAATATTTTGGTCAATTCAATCTTAACTAGCCTAGTTTTTAGTCTGATTTTAGCTCTATTATATGTCTACGTCTCGTGTAGATAGCCTAGTTATAGAGGCGCTAAACCCCATTTCGTGTCTCCACCGTACAAGACCAATTCACTTTAGTGTCCAATCTCAGAAAATATTTTTAGAGAGAATATTATTTTGGTCAATTCAATCTTAACTAGCCTAGTTTTTAGGCTGATTTTAGCTCTATTATATGTCTACGTCTCGTGTAGATAGCCTAGTTATAGAGGCTCTAAACCCCATTTCGTGTCTCCACCGTACAAGACCAATTCACTTTAGTGTCCAATCTCAGAAAATATTTTTAGAGAGAATATTATTTTGGTCAATTCAATCTTAACTAGCCTAGTTTTTAGGCTGATTTTAGCTCTATTATATGTCTACGTCTCGTGTAGATAGCCTAGTTATAGAGGCTCTAAACCCCATTTCGTGTCTCCACCGTACAAGACCAATTCACTTTAGTGTCCAATCTCAGAAAATATTTTTAGAGACAATATTATTTTGGTCAATTCAATCTTAACTAGCCTAGTTTTTAGGCTGATTTTAGCTCTATTATATGTCTACGTCTCGTGTAGATAGATTAGTTATAGATGCTCTAAACCCGGTTTCGTGTCTCCACCGTACAAGACCAATTCACTTTAGTGTCCAATCTCAGAAAATATTTTTAGAGATAATATTATTTTGGTCAATTCAATCTTAACTAGCCTAGTTTTTAGGCTGATTTTAGCTCTATTATATGTCTACGTCTCGTGTAGATAGCCTAGTTATAGAGGCTCTAAACCCCATTTCGTGTCTCCACCGTACAAGACCAATTCACTTTAGTGTCCAATCTCTGAAAATATTTTTAGAGAGAATATTATTTTGGTCAATTCAATCTTAACTAGCCTAGTTTTTAGGCTGATTTTAGCTCTATTATATGTCTACGTCTCGTGTAGATAGCCTAGTTATAGAGGCTCTAAACCCCGTTTCGTGTCTCCACCGTACAAGACCAATTCACTTTAGTGTCCAATCTCAGAAAATATTTTTAGAGATAATATTATTTTGGTCAATTCAATCTTAACTAGGCTAGTTTTTAGGGTGATTTTAGCTCTATTATATGTCTACGTCTCGTGTAGATAGCCTAGTTATAGAGGCTCTAAACCCCATTTCGTGTCTCCACCGTACAAGACCAATTCACTTTAGTGTCCAATCTCAGAAATATTTTTAGAGACAATATTATTTTGGTCAATTCAATCTTAACTAGCCTAGTTTTTAGGCTGATTTTAGCTCTATTATATGTCTACGTCTCGTGTAGATAGCCTAGTTATAGAGGCTCTAAACCCCGTTTCGTGTCTCCACCGTACAAGACCAATTCACTTTAGTGTCCAATCTCAGAAAATATTTTTAGAGAGAATATTATTTTGGTCAATTCAATCTTAACTAGCCTAGTTTTTAGGCTGATTTTAGCTCTATTATATGTCTACGTCTCGTGTAGATAGCCTAGTTATAGAGGCTCTAAACCCCATTTCGTGTCTCCACCGTACAAGACCAATTCACTTTAGTGTCCAATCTCAGAAAATATTTTTAGAGAGAATATTATTTTGGTCAATTCAATCTTAACTAGCCTAGTTTTTAGGCTGATTTTAGCTCTATTATATGTCTACGTCTCGTGTAGATAGCCTAGTTATAGAGGCTATAAACCCTGTTTCGTGTCTCCACCGTACAAGACCAATTCACTTTAGTGTCCAATCTCAGAAAATATTTTTAGAGATAATATTATTTTGGTCAATTCAATCTTAACTAGCCTAGTTTTTAGGCTGATTTTAGCTCTATTGTATGTCTACGTCTCGTGTAGATAGCCTAGTTATAGAGGCTCTAAACCCCATTTCGTGTCTCCACCGTACAAGACCAATTCACTTTAGTGTCCAATCTCAGAAAATATTTTTAGAGAGAATATTATTTTGGTCAATTCAATCTTAACTAGCCTAGTTTTTAGGCTGATTTTAGCTCTATTATATGTCTACGTCTCGTGTAGATAGCCTAGTTATAGAGGCTCTAAACCCCATTTCGTGTCTCCACCGTACAAGACCAATTCACTTTAGTGTCCAATCTCAGAAAATATTTTTAGAGAGAATATTATTTTGGTCAATTCAATCTTAACTAGCCTAGTTTTTAGGGTGATTTTAGCTCTATTATATGTCTACGTCTCGTGTAGATAGCCTAGTTATAGAGGCTCTAAACCCCGTTTCGTGTCTCCACCGTACAAGACCAATTCACTTTAGTGTCCAATCTCAGAAAATATTTTTAGAGAGAATATTATTTTGGTCAATTCAATCTTAACTAGCCTAGTTTTTAGGGTGATTTTAGCTCTATTATATGTCTACGTCTCGTGTAGATAGCCTAGTTATAGAGGCTCTAAACCCCGTTTCGTGTCTCCACCGTACAAGACCAATTCACTTTAGTGTCCAATCTCAGAAAATATTTTTAGAGAGAATATTATTTTGGTCAATTCAATCTTAACTAGCCTAGTTTTTAGGGTGATTTTAGCTCTATTATATGTCTACGTCTCGTGTAGATAGCCTAGTTATAGAGGCTCTAAACCCCATTTCGTGTCTCCACCGTACAAGACCAATTCACTTTAGTGTCCAATCTCAGAAAATATTTTTAGAGAGAATATTATTTTGGTCAATTCAATCTTAACTAGCCTAGTTTTTAGGCTGATTTTTGCTCTATTATATGTCTACGTCTTGTGTAGATAGCCTAGTTATAGAGGCTCTAAACCCCGTTTCGTGTCTCCACCGTACAAGACCAATTCACTTTAGTGTCCAATCTCAGAAAATATTTTTAGAGAGAATATTATTTTGGTCAATTCAATCTTAACTAGCCTAGTTTTTAGGGTGATTTTAGCTCTATTATATGTCTACGTCTCGTGTAGATAGCCTAGTTATAGAGGCTCTAAACCCCATTTCGTGTCTCCACCGTACAAGACCAATTCACTTTAGTGTCCAATCTCAGAAAATATTTTTAGAGAGAATATTATTTTGGTCAATTCAATCTTAACTAGCCTAGTTTTTAGGCTGATTTTAGCTCTATTATATGTCTACGTCTCGTGTAGATAGCCTAGTTATAGAGGCTCTAAACCACGTTTCGTGTCTCCACCGTACAAGACCAATTCACTTTAGTGTCCAATCTCAGAAAATATTTTTAGAGATAATATTATTTTGGTCAATTCAATCTTAACTAGCCTAGTTTTTAGGGTGATTTTAGCTCTATTATATGTCTACGTCTCGTGTAGATAGCCTAGTTATAGAGGCTCTAAACCCCATTTCGTGTCTCCACCGTACAAGACCAATTCACTCTAGTGTCCAATCTCAGAAAATATTTTTAGAGAGAATATTATTTTTGTCAATTCAATCTTAACTAGCCTAGTTTTTAGGCTGATTTTAGCTCTATTATATGTCTACGTCTCGTGTAGATAGCCTAGTTATAGAGGCTCTAAACCCCATTTCGTGTCTCCACCGTACAAGACCAATTCACTTTAGTGTCCAATCTTAGAAAATATTTTTAGAGAGAATATTATTTTGGTTAATTCAATCTTAACTAGCCTAGTTTTTAGGCTGATTTTAGCTCTATTATATATCTACGTCTCGTGTAGATAGCCTAGTTATAGAGGCTCTAAACCCCATTTCGTGTCTCCACCGTACAAGACCAATTCACTTTAGTGTCCAATCTTAGAAAATATTTTTAGAGAGAATATTATTTTGGTCAATTCAATCTTAACTAGCCTAGTTTTTAGGCTGATTTTAGCTCAGTTATATGTCTACGTCTCGTGTAGATAGCCTAGTTATAGAGGCTCTAAACCCCGTTTCGTGTCTCCACCATACAAGACCAATTCACTTTAGTGTCCAATCTCAGAAAATATTTTTAGAGAGAATATTATTTTGGTCAATTCAATCTTAACTAGCCTAGTTTTTAGGGTGATTTTAGCTCTATTATATGTCTACGTCTCGTGTAGATAGCCTAGTTATAGAGGCTCTAAACCCCATTTCGTGTCTCCACCGTACAAGACCAATTCACTTTAGTGTCCAATCTCAGAAAATATTTTTAGAGATAATATTACTTTGGTCAATTCAATCTTAACTAGCCTAGATTTTAGGGTGATTTTAGCTCTATTATATGTCTACGTCTCGTGTAGATAGCCTAGTTATAGAGGCTCTAAACCCCATTTCGTGTCTCCACCATACAAGACCAATTCACTTTAGTGTCCAATCTTAGAAAATATTTTTAGAGAGAATATTATTTTGGTCAATTCAATCTTAACTAGCCTTGTTTTTAGGCTGATTTTAGCTCTATTATATGTCTACGTCTCGTGTAGATAGCCTAGTTATAGAGGCTCTAAACCCCATTTCGTGTCTCCACCGTACAAGACCAATTCACTTTAGTGTCCAATCTTAGAAAATATTTTTAGAGAGAATATTATTTTGGTCAATTCAATCTTAACTAGCCTTGTTTTTAGGATGATTTTAGCTCTATTATATGTCTACGTCTCGTGTAGATAGCCTAGTTATAGAGGCTTTAAACCCCATTTCGTGTCTCCACCGTACAAGACCAATTCACTTTAGTGTCCAATCTTAGAAAATATTTTTAGAGAGAATATTATTTTGGTCAATTAAATCTTAACTAGCCTTGTTTTTAGGCTGATTTTAGGTCTATTATATGTCTACGTCTCGTGTAGATAGCCTAGTTATAGAGGCTTTAAACCCCATTTCGTGTCTCCACCGTACAAGACCAATTCACTTTAGTGTCCAATCTCAGAAAATATTTTTAGAGAGAATATTATTTTGGTCAATTCAATCTTAACTAGCCTAGTTTGTAGGCTGATTTTAGCTCTATTATATATCTACGTCTCGTGTAGATAGCCTAGTTATAGAGGCTCTAAACCCCATTTCGTGTCTCCACCGTACAAGACCAATTCACTTTAGTGTCCAATCTTAGAAAATATTTTTAGAGAGAATATTATTTTGGTCAATTCAATCTTAACTAGCCTTGTTTTTAGGCTGATTTTAGCTCTAATATATGTCTACGTCTCGTGTAGATAGCCTAGTTATAGAGGCTCTAAACCCCATTTCGTGTCTCCACCGTACAAGACCAATTCACTTTAGTGTCCAATCTCAGAAAATATTTTTAGAGAGAATATTATTTTGGTCAATTCAATCTTAACTAGCCTAGTTTTTAGGCTGATTTTAGCTCTATTATAATTATGTCTATGTCTCGTGTAGATAGCCTAGTTATAGAGGCTCTAAACCCCATTTCGTGTCTCTACCGTACAAGACCAATTCACTTTAGTGTCCAATCTCAGAAAATATTTTTAGAGAGAATATTATTTTGGTCAATTCAATCTTAACTAGCCTAGTTTTTAGGCTGATTTTAGCTCTATTATATGTCTACGTCTCGTGTAGATAGCCTAGTTATAGAGGCGCTAAACCCCATTTCGTGTCTCCACCGTACAAGACCAATTCACTTTAGTGTCCAATCTCAGAAAATATTTTTAGAGAGAATATTATTTTGGTCAATTCAATCTTAACTAGCCTAGTTTTTAGGCTGATTTTAGCTCTATTATATGTCTACGTCTCGTGTAGATAGCCTAGTTATAGAGGCTCTAAACCCCATTTCGTGTCTCCACCGTACAAGACCAATTCACTTTAGTGTCCAATCTCAGAAAATATTTTTAGAGAGAATATTATTTTGGTCAATTCAATCTTAACTAGCCTAGTTTTTAGGCTGATTTTAGCTCTATTATATGTCTACGTCTCGTGTAGATAGCCTAGTTATAGAGGCTCTAAACCCCATTTCGTGTCTCCACCGTACAAGACCAATTCACTTTAGTGTCCAATCTCAGAAAATATTTTTAGAGACAATATTATTTTGGTCAATTCAATCTTAACTAGCCTAGTTTTTAGGCTGATTTTAGCTCTATTATATGTCTACGTCTCGTGTAGATAGCCTAGTTATAGATGCTCTAAACCCGGTTTCGTGTCTCCACCGTACAAGACCAATTCACTTTAGTGTCCAATCTCAGAAAATATTTTTAGAGAGAATATTATTTTGGTCAATTCAATCTTAACTAGCCTAGTTTTTAGGCTGATTTTAGCTCTATTATATGTCTACGTCTCGTGTAGATAGCCTAGTTATAGAGGCTCTAAACCCCATTTCGTGTCTCCACCGTACAAGACCAATTCACTTTAGTGTCCAATCTCAGAAAATATTTTTAGAGAGAATATTATTTTGGTCAATTCAATCTTAACTAGCCTAGTTTTTAGGCTGATTTTAGCTCTATTATATGTCTACGTCTCGTGTAGATAGCCTAGTTATAGAGGCTCTAAACCCCGTTTCGTGTCTCCACCGTACAAGACCAATTCACTTTAGTGTCCAATCTCAGAAAATATTTTTAGAGATAATATTATTTTGGTCAATTCAATCTTAACTAGGCTAGTTTTTAGAGTGATTTTAGCTCTATTATATGTCTACGTCTCGTGTAGATAGCCTAGTTATAGAGGCTCTAAACCCCATTTCGTGTCTCCACCGTACAAGACCAATTCACTTTAGTGTCCAATCTCAGAAAATATTTTTAGAGACAATATTATTTTGGTCAATTCAATCTTAACTAGCCTAGTTTTTAGGCTGATTTTAGCTCTATTATATGTCTACGTCTCGTGTAGATAGCCTAGTTATAGAGGCTCTAAACCCTGTTTCGTGTCTCCACCGTACAAGACCAATTCACTTTAGTGTCCAATCTCAGAAAATATTTTTAGAGAGAATATTATTTTGGTCAATTCAATCTTAACTAGCCTAGTTTTTAGGCTGATTTTAGCTCTATTATATGTCTACGTCTCGTGTAGATAGCCTAGTTATAGAGGCTCTAAACCCCATTTCGTGTCTCCACCGTACAAGACCAATTCACTTTAGTGTCCAATCTCAGAAAATATTTTTAGAGAGAATATTATTTTGGTCAATTCAATCTTAACTAGCCTAGTTTTTAGGCTGATTTTAGCTCTATTATATGTCTACGTCTCGTGTAGATAGCCTAGTTATAGAGGCTATAAACCCCGTTTCGTGTCTCCACCGTACAAGACCAATTCACTTTAGTGTCCAATCTCAGAAAATATTTTTAGAGATAATATTATTTTGGTCAATTTAATCTTAACTAGGCTAGTAGTATACCAAGTTTTAATGGTTGATTCTATGGATGAACTTGGGTAGAAGGAACCACCGGGGAGGCAATGGTGTGGGAAGTTTATGTGTGAGGCTGGTGGATAAAAGTAAGAATGGATAGCACATAAATTATTAGGTCATAATTATATGTTATGTAAATGTGCGCAGTATATAATACACCAAAAACACATTTATAAGTAATAAGAAATGCTTACATGAATATAGCCGCTTTGACAGTAGCTCGATAAAAAACTTGCTTATTCTCGCTCATACTTTCCACCTCACTGACATTGTTGTGTGCAACTTTACAATACCATGACACTATGAACCTATAATCATCCTCAAAGAAAATGAAAAGCACTTCCTGTGAAAAACATAGACAGAAAAATATATAAAATTGCTTTGACAGACACCTCAAAACTCGTTCACGCTCTCTCAAATTCTCCGCCTCTGACATTATTGTGTCACTGCACATTGCTTCCACACTATAAAAAGACATATCATCATCCCTGAACACAATAAGAAGCACTTCCTGTGAGCCGAAATAGTGATACCTACATTTGTTCACTTTTCCATGGTTTTAGATCATATAGATTATATTTCTGCAATACAAATTAAACATTGAAAATGGCCCGACAGTGGTGAAGCCACGATAAATTAGGACAATGACGCTGTTGGGCTTAATTTGGTTATCTACCTTGTAAGTGAAGGGGTTACTTCTATTCCATTTACAATTTGCATCCCGTTAAGATACTGTTAAGTTTTCATTCACTTTGATCAACGAACCGGAACACAAAGGATTAATTTTACTGGGTTAATACTTTTGCTGCACCTCTCATCCCCCCTCAGTAGAGCTGGACAGTAAGATAAAAGCCAGCACAAAGCCGCACTGTTTCCCACTGAGTGAGGGGCGCCACAAAAATTGTGTCACTGTCAAGGATTACTCTCACTACCAAACAATATTCCATTCCATTCCCTAACACTGACCAATTCAATATCATTTATAACCAAATATATTATTACCTGGCTTAATATAGCTAGTAAAATTTAACGAAATTAATATTTTCTGAGGTAACCTATTCAATTTACTCACAATTAATCCTTATGTAATAAAACCTAGACTAACTAAGCTTGACATTTTCAAATCAAAATAATTATAATCTGAACTATTCGACCGAGTAAAATGGGTCATTTTACTCAACTGATCAACCACTTATAGACTCCTTTCTCCTGCTTAGGTTAGCACATCTCCTTCACTCAGTCAGTATTACAGTGCTCTGGTCACACATTACCACCTTCATCAACTGATCAACCACTTATAGACTCCTTTCTCCTGCTTAGGTTAGCACATCTCCTTCACTCAGTCAGTATTACAGTGCTCTGGTCACACATTACCACCTTCATCAACTGATCAACCACTTATAGACTCTTTTCTCCTGCTTAGGTTAGCACATCTCCTTCACTCAGTCAGTATTACAGTGCTCTGGTCACACATTACCACCTTCATCAACTGATCAACCACTTATAGACTCCTTTCTCCTGCTTAGGTTAGCACATCTCCTTCACTCAGTCAGTATTACAGTGCTCTGGTCACACATTACCACCTTCATCAACTGATCAACCACTTATAGACTCCTTTCTCCTGCTTAGGTTAGCACATCTCCTTCACTCAGTCAGTATTACAGTGCTCTGGTCACACATTACCACCTTCATCAACTGATCAACCACTTATAGACTCCTTTCTCCTGCTTAGGTTAGCACATCTCCTTCACTCAGTCAGTATTACAGTGCTCTGGTCACACATTACCACCTTCATCAACTGATCAACCACTTATAGACTCCTTTCTCCTGCTTAGGTTAGCACATCTCCTTCACTCAGTCAGTATTACAGTACTCTGGTCACACATTACCACCTTCATCAACTGATCAACCACTTATAGACTCCTTTCTCCTGCTTAGGTTAGCACATCTCCTTCACTCAGTCAGTATTACAGTGCTCTGGTCACACATTACCACCTTCATCAACTGATCATCCACTTATAGACTCCTTTCTCCTGCTTAGGTTAGCACATCTCCTTCACTCAGTCAGTATTACAGTGCTCTGGTCACACATTACCACCTTCATCAACTGATCAACCACTTATAGACTCCTTTCTCCTGCTTAGGTTAGCACATCTCCTTCACTCAGTCAGTATTACAGTGATCTGGTCACACATTACCACCTTCATCAACTGATCAACCACTTATAGACTCCTTTCTCCTGCTTAGGTTAGCACATCTCCTTCACTCAGTCAGTATTACAGTGCTCTGGTCACACATTACCACCTTCATCAACTGATCAACCACTTATAGACTCCTTTCTCCTGCTTAGGTTAGCACATCTCCTTCACTCAGTCAGTATTACAGTGCTCTGGTCACACATTACCACCTTCATCAACTGATCAACCATTATTGTATTATGTTGTTCACCAGTCCTGTTATGTCAGGTGAGCTCCGTCACACCTATACTCTATTTCATTTCATCTGACGGTAAATTGAATCCCTTAGTAGCTAATTTATGGATACCTAATGGACATATATGAAACCACTATGCCTCTGCATCATATTTAGACCAAGTTAATATATTTAGCACCATATTTCTCTACATGATCTTCAAAATAACTGAGAAATCTTGATGGGAACTTTGCAAATTATCGTCACTTGAAAAGAAACAGGGTATAGTGGACTTAAGAATTGAACCCACTCACTGAGGTATGTTTATAAGAGTTGGGCACCGTATCCAAATATCCGCTCATGGTCGAGTGGATATGCTGCCCGACTCTTACACACATGGGTTGGAGTCCTGGTCACATCTCCTTTGTTTACTCTCTCACTTCTTCCTTCGGCCGTCTTATCCACCTCTCCCATCCTTTCACTGTGGCAGCCAATAATGGCAGATATTCACTAAAACTGCTTATATTTTTCCCGGAAGCCCTTCTCCTTTATGTTTATCCCTATTAGCTTTGACAATTAAATCATTATTTTGGCGATATTAACACCTGTCGCCCCATTTATGTTAATGTTAAGACCTTTCGTGCCATTTCGCTGTCGATTTTTTCTTGGCGAACGATAGCGAGCCTGTAATTCAGGAGTTTGGCCAGAACATATTTCTACCTACAGACAAATGTACACATATATCTTGGTGGTATATGTTTTATCTTGATGAAGGTCTAGGGAGCAAACTAAAAAATCTCCCCGTAAGGGCAGCGACACATGGTCAAAACATTGCAGGACAAAACTGGCAACCCGTCATTACCGTTCATACAACTCCTTTCGGTTACATAAGGGAATAATTATATACAAAAGAGAAGAAACGGAGACCAGGTGGCAAGTTTACTGAAGTTCATATTTTGACTATTGAGAGGTACCTCGTAGCTGAAATATATTGGCTAGCAGTAACTTGAATAATACAAAAAAACAAACAATACCATGGATATCAGCGAATTAATTAAATATTTGTATGTAATTCGAGAGGTATTTCCAAACTTGAATTACTCTACCTCAGTAAAGTCAATATTATTCATTACTTGATTCCATCTTAAGGTGAATAAATTCGATTGATAGCGTACTCGCCATTAAATTCGTAGGCTATTTAAGCTGAATTATTTTGTTCTTTTAGCTTCAGCAAATTTGAATAATTGGTTTGAAAGGTTAACTAATGTGTATACTATTCAAACAGACAAAATGTCATAACCTGAAGAAAATTATAATGCATAAACAGGAAAAAATGTTACTAAATGTTAAAACCTGAATGGGGTAAAAACAAGGAATTACGAGATTAAAACCCTGGATCACTATCGCTCCAAAAGTGAGATATTCATCTATCGCTGTTGCACATTTGCTACTGCCACTTTAAAAATCCATATCTCCATAACCATTTGGTATTTTGCATTATCCTTCCTACACAACATTAACCTATCATTCCTTAGTATACTCTCAGGTTTAAGGCAAAAGTAAGTTATTCTATCATATTTAATTATCAAAATATATATAGCCACAATATATTCAAATACCAGCATCAAATGTGAAAGTTTTGCAAAATTGGAAATATTTCCTATCAGGTTTCAGAGCCTCTAGTCCAGCATAGGCCTACCCTAGCCAAACCAATATGGCCGATCCTGTTAGATTAGGCTTACATGCATATACGGTCGAAATATCATAGACCTAGTTACTATATATGGCTCACAATCTGCCTAAATATGCAAGTATTGCATAAACACAAAAGGTAATTACTTCCTATCGCAGTTGCACCAATGCAACCGGAAAACTTGCCGAGCTGGAGCTGGAGCGGCGTAGGTCTACTCACCATCGAGGCATGCCTCAGACTGCCCTGGCGCAGTCCGAGAACCAAGATATTGCCCGCCAGGGCTGAGTGGCATGAAAATAATCGTTTTTGCACATGCGTTGGTTGCCCAAATGCACCCTTGATAGTGAACCAGGGTTAAGATGGCGACGAAAGAAAATTCGTTTTTTTTTTTAACATAAAGGAATGCAGGAAGAATAAACCTGCAAACCAACTGAAAGTGGCTTAGGGAAAATGCAAAGCTAATCATTCATAGTCGCTTGACTAGAGAGAGAGAGAGAGATTTATCAGTATGATTGTATTTGTATTATTGATTCAAAGTGAATTTTAGTTTAAGAAAGAGAAAGAGGTCGTGTGTGTGTGAGTGTGTAAATAGTAAAGCGAAGATGTGAACTTAATAAACACAAAAAATACACTCCCCTTTCTACTTTACCTATAGTAAAGCTTGGAAACAATACACACGATATTCAAGCCTTTTTAAGTATTCTTCTCTCAGATTCTGGGTGAGGTAATGTGACTTTGATCGTTGTGGTGGCCATAATATATGAAGAGTCCCTCCCTCCCTCCCTTCCTCCCCTGACCCACCTTTTATATATAAGGTCCTCGGGTTTATCTTAAACCCATTACCAACTAAGAATTACGGGATACTTTTTGGGGAGACTGAACAATAATTTCGCTCTAAATATGGTGCGCTGGACGGCCAGAACGTATACTCAGAACGTCTCAAATAGTGTTATGTTATGTTATAACTTTGAACAATAACACAACATAATCTATGTGTCATAGTTCAGCTTATCTTAAACTCTATAGAAGTTGGGTCTTTATAAATCATATTCATGGAAAATTTGTTTGGAGATTTCACTCATTTATGTTTATGTATTCTTAATGTTAATATATGGGGTTAACTAACTACATTCATATTAGTTTTCACCAACCCACCAATTTATTTACAAATTGTATTTATGTATGTACAGTATATACTCTGGCACCTTCCACATTTGTTTTGTTTTTGTTATGGGTGTCGCCGATTCGAGAGAGGGACATCACAACACATCAGAAAAACAAAACAAAACTCAAAATCACGCACATCTAGGTCGGTCAGGAGAAATACCCAGAGACCCAGGCCCATTTGGGGTCCCCAGCAAAAGATTCCCAGGTCCCAGATCCCCGGAGAGGTGCCGATTTCCGTAGTTAGACTCGTAGCAAAGCTGGACCACCACAAGCCCGCCTCGCTCCCAAACGACCGCGTTTACAAATAAACCTAACTAATGAAATTAGTGAAAGTAATGAATACATGTGGTACTCCAAGGACTCGAACCTAGGATACTCACACCGAAATTCCGCACACTAAGCTTTACCCTATCAAGATATATCCATCAACATGGGAGCAGGACGTCCCCTGCCTGCTATAGCTTTAAATTGTAGTAGGTCATATATATATATATATATATATATATATATATACATAGATGAAGAGGATATACACAGGGTAGCAGCAAACAGCATGGTGCAGGATAAAAATGATGACCAGGTGGGGGGGCAGTACTTTATTTATCAGTCAGACAAACGTTTCGACACTCGTGTGTCATCTTCAGTGTTCTAGAAAACAATAATAAAACATATAGCAAATATTTAAAAATAAAATCGCGAAAAGCGAGTATATTATAACTAAAAATGTAGCCTCAACATAGCTACACTGGGAAATATTTAATCACAATGGATATGTAGAGGGGCTGCCGAAAGGCAGTTATTAAGGGGGGGTCTTTCTTTAAAAATATATAGAGACTCTAAAATCCTAAGGTTACCGGTATTACAGGAGTCAAGAATGCTACAATCTTTATAGCTTACTGCAAGGTTACAACCGTAGCAGTGCTCTCTCACGGCTGAATGAGGAGGGTTACTGATGGGAAGGCCGGTTCTACTGGACTGATCCTTGTGCTCATCCATCCTTACTTTGAGAGCTCATATTGTGCTCCCAATGTAGCCATTTTTGCAAAATGGACAGGAAAATTTATAAACGATGGATGAGCGAAGTTCAGTGGGAAGTCTATCTTTGTAGTGAAACAGGGATCGAATCTTAAATTCATTCTTGTGAATTATTTTAAAATTGATATGAGGGAAGAAATTAGGTAATTTGTTGTTCAGTAATCTTTCTATTTTTTCTGATACCTTTCCAAGAAAGGGTAAACTAATATAAAAATCCTCCTTTTTAGCAGTGAGCACAGGTTGTCTAGGTTGGTACAATTTATTTAGGAAATTCCTCAATTGCTTGTTGAAGAGGTCACTGGTGAAGCCATTATTAATAAAAAAGTCTCTAAGGAAGGATATCTCGCAGTGAAAAAGGCTGTATGTCGAAGTCAAGTGGTACGCCCTGTGAAGAAGGGTTTTAATTGCATTAATTTTGAATCTGAGTGGACAGTAGCTAAAAAAGCTAATACCGAGACCGGTAAAGGTGAGTTTTCTAAAGATTGAGATAACAAGTATGTCATTAACTTTGGTAAGTAGAAGGTCGAGGAATGGCAACGTGTTATTTACCTCGTTTTCGCTAGTGAATTTTATATTTGTGTGATGTTTATTTAGGTAATTTAGAAACAAGGGGGTATGACTTTTATCTTTAAAGACCAGCAGGGTGTCGTCGACATATCTACGGTAGAGGATAGGTTTGAAAGTGGGAGGGCAGTTGTCTAGCCAGATTTGCTCCCAATAACATAGGAAAACATTGGCTAAAGTACTGCCTAGTGGGGATCCCATCGCTACCCCATCAGTTTGTTTATAGATTTGGTTATTAAATATGAAATGGCAATCTTGTATGCATGCTGATAGAACGTTTCTGAAGAAGGATTGACTCATACCCATAAAAGTCTCAGATTGGTTGAACAAAAGTTTGACACAAAGGTTCAAAGTTTCAGTTAAGGGGACGTTGGTGAATAAGGAGGTAATATCAAAGCTACATAGGTATGACGAGGGAGGTAATTTGTAGTTTGAGAGGGAAGTGAACAATTCATATGAGTTCTTAAGGGTATAATCGTTCGTAGTGAACGCTGATAAAAGTTGGGAGCAAAATTTAGCAAGCTTATAAGAGGCAGTATTATATGCGGCAAGAATGGGTCATACAGACACATACCCCATTTTTTTCTTCAATACATACACAAAAATCTACTTATCAAAAGCTCACATTATTATTACAATTATGTTCAAGGAGGTTGTTAGTTTTCTCCCTAGACCTCTATCACGATTAAAGAAACAACCCCCGAGATAAATGTGTACAATTTTCGATAGAATAATGTCGCAGCCAAAGGCTTTTCCTAAGATTCCTTCTAAGGTCCTTCTACATTACAGGCTCGCTATCGCTCCCTAGGAAAATAATCGACACCTTAGTGGCACGAACATTGACAGACAAGGGGTGAAAGGTCTTAAAATTGCCGAACTAAAGGGGCGAAAATCTTGAAATCTCAAAAATAATAGAGCTAATCATGAGGGAGAAGGGGGTCCAGAAAAAAAAAATCAAATGAAAATCTCCCCTTGCTTGTTTGTGGACGGTGTTTAAACCACTCCGTGCAATGCCGTTCTCTTAAATATATTCTGGCAACTATTAGATGATTCTATTCAGCTTAGGAAGGCCCTTAACAAATACATTTTTTTCAAATTATGTATATTAATCGTTTTAGCTACCTCAGATCCTTCCCAAGCTGAATAAAATCCTCTAATACTTGCTAGATTATGATGAAAATGCCATCACCGGCACTGAATGGGTTAACCCTATATAAACCTCTTCAGCACAATGACGTAACTGTCAACATATTCTGGTGACCATTAGAGGATTTTTGTTTAACCTATGATCTACCTTCTGGACTCAGAGCGGTAAATGTGATCTACCTTCTGGACTCAGAGCGGTAAATGTGATCTACCTTCTGGACTCAGAGCGGTAAATGTGATCTACCTTCTGGACTCAGAGCGGTAAATGTGATCTACCTTCTGGACTCAGAGCGGTAAATGTGATCTACCTTCTGGACTCAGAGCGGTAAATGTGATCTACCTTCTGGACTCAGAGCGGTAAATGTGATCTACCTTCTGGACTCAGAGCGGTAAATGTGATCTCAATAAACCCTCTGATTAACATAGGTTCTTCTTAAGCTACATAAAATAGTCTAATACAACCAGAAAATAAATTCAAAAGTGTCAAGATGTTGAAGAGGTTAAAATACGGAAACGCGTTTCTTCCTTTCATTCAGGCTGTTAGTAGACAATTTTATTGAGATTAGGATGGAATTGTGGGAGTTGGAGGATATTTATAGATAGATTTCACTAATTTGATTCCTTGAGGGCCTTCCTAAGCTGAATAAAATCGTCTAATATTACCCAGAACTAAGTGAAAAATCGTCCTCGAAGACTGAAAGGGTTAACAGTACCGGAAGTAATGTTTTCATCACACCGGATGTTAACACTAGGTAGTGAGACGTGTTTGAGGGTTCTTATGATGTTTTGCATAATTATTATTGAGGGTTTTGATTGTTTTTACCATTTTTGAGCTTAGTGACCTGAATAAGCTATCTGCGAAACGTTGTCAATAAAGTGCTCCTCCTCGTATGGTGTTGTCAATAAAGTGCTCCTCCTCGTATGGTGTTGTCAATAAAGTGCTCCTCCTCGTATGGTGTTGTCAATAAAGTGCTCCTCCTCGTATGGTGTTGTCAATAAAGTGCTCCTCCTCGTATGGTGTTGTCAATAAAGTGCTCCTCCTCGTATGGTGTTGTCAATAAAGTGCTCCTCCTCGTATGGTGTTGTCAATAAAGTGCTCCTCCTCGTATGGTGTTGTCAATAAAGTGCTCCTCCTCGTATGGTGTTGTCAATAAAGTGCTCCTCCTCGTATGGTGTTGTCAATAAAGTGCTCCTCCTCGTATGGTGTTGTCAATAAAGTGCTCCTCCTCGTATGGTGTTGTCAATAAAGTGCTCCTCCTCGTATGGTGTTGTCAATAAAGTGCTCCTCCTCGTATGGTGTTGTCAATAAAGTGCTCCTCCTCGTATGGTGTTGTCAATAAAGTGCTCCTCCTCGTATGGTGTTGTCAATAAAGTGCTCCTCCTCGTATGGTGTTGTCAATAAAGTGCTCCTCCTCGTATGGTGTTTATATTTATTCTGTCAACTTTTTAAAGCTATTTCAACATTATGTATTTCTAGTTTACCCCTATAAACTAAAACAAATTGCCTCCCCAGAACCCCTTCAAACTACAAAACGTCCATCGAAAAAATATGTGTTTTCCTAAAGTGTAGGCTCTCTATCACGCCCCCCTCCCCCCACCCTAAAAAAATGATACCTGAATGAGGTGAAGTGTTATATAATTGCCAAATATATGAGGTGAAACGTCTTTCAAATTTCCAAAGTAACAGAGTGAAACGTGGAGAGTTAAAAAAAGGCCCACCTCGCACCAATGAGGGTTAATGAGGTGGCGTCTGGTAACCCTTGCAGATTACTACACCCAAGGTCAATATAGATGTAAACATGTATTGACCTTGACTACAACAAACCTTCAACAACAACAACAACATATGCCACTTTTACGAAAAACGGTTACCCAGAAGCTGGGTGTGCTCAACCACCTCAGAGGGTTCTTCATCCATGCACAACCTCTTGTTTTGTACAGGGGAACAGTGCGTCCTTGTATTGAGTATTGCTCGCATGTGTGGGGAGAATCCTCTTACACAGCACTTCTAGACAAAGTAGAAAAGAAAGCCTTTCGTCTAATTAACCACTACTGTACTGTACCGGCGACGTTTTTTTTTATTTTTCTTCTAGCTATAATTAGACGATTGTGTGCAGTTTAAGAAGGATCTGCTGTAGTAAAAAGGATGGAAGTAGATAGTTCGAAGCCTGCCTGTTAATTGCAAGACAGACCTTTGTTATACTTAATAAAATCGTCTAATTGTAGCCAGAAAATAATGAAAAAAACATCATTGGTACTGAATGGGTTAACTCACGTCCACGCACCGACTCTCTGTAATCTCTCTCTTCGCCACAATAATCAGTGTTCCGCAGAGCTCTCTCTCTCTCTCTCTCTCTCTCTCTCTCTCTCTCTTGCAATATAATCCTTCCCCCTACTCTGCGCAACTCTCCAACCAACGAGTGAAACGATATTCCCAATCTTTCTTCAATTCAATAGCTGAGCTTTGGAACTCTCTCCCTGAATCCATAATTCGGCCCTCATCCTATGACCGAAATTACTTCAATCTCCATGTGTCCAGGCAGATTACATCGAACATTTCTAGATTTTGGCCCTGTCACTCTTTCAACTCCGGGGGAGGCACTCGTCATAGACAGTTTTGTCTCTTGTCTCCCTCATCCACATAGCAAAGCAAAACCCACAGTATGAATAGAGGAGGTAGCGTTGTTGCTGGAGAAATATAGTTGGTGGTTGGTAGTTTAAATATTTAAAAATACGTTGCCATCTATTTGAAAGGCTAGGTTCTTTGGCCGCGCTTATTCATATTGAAATGGTATCCAAGAGAATATATTTATGTTATGTGGCTGGAATACGACTATGATGTTGTTGGTGTTGAGGTGGAAGAGGGAAGCCACAGTGAGCTTACAGACAAAGTGGCTGGTGGGAGGCACAACTCACCTATCACTCTCAGCTCACACTCTACACTGTATTCACTACATTATCAAGGCATTGAAGATAAAAATGCTCTTTTACTTGGAATGTGTATGTAATAAAATCAATAATTTCGTCGTTATTTCCTCAAAAAACACATATGCAAATTCACTTTAGTGACACATTTTGGTAAACAAGTTTTGAGATGTTAACTGTTCTTTACCTTGGAAGTAAGTTGGTATGACAGTACAGCTTGTGTGTGCGCTTCTTCCAATCTAAATTACCAGGTTGGAATAATGTAAATTTGCCTATACAATTCAATTGTGGTAGATGATTTTAACAAAAAACATGAACACAAAATTGTATATTTACTATTTTGTTAATGTACCTTTTTTATCTTCACATAACCACATACTATTATATCATATTTACCATGGTTATCTTCACATTACCAATAAATGTGAAATGTGAACATAATTGTTTAAATATAGAGGTATATAAGGATTGTGTGTGTGTGGGTGTTTGTACTCACCTAATTGTACTCACCTAATTGTAGTATACAGGATTTGAGCCTAAGCTCGTGTTGTCCTGTCTCTCTCTCTACATTTATCCAATTTTGCTTTAAAAGTTTGGATATTTCTTGCTCCCACCACCTCCCCATCCAACTTATTCCAACACTCAATGCTTCTATACGGGAAGCTGAACTTTCTTACATCAGACTTACATATAACTTTCCTCAACTTACAATCATGACCCCTGGTTCTTCCCTCGTCCCTCACCACAAAATCTCCCTTGTCGATCTTCTCAAAACCTTTCACACACTTAAACATCATGATCATGTCACCTCTCTCTCTCCTCTCCCTCAGCGTTGGCAGCTTTAGCCTCTCCAATCTTTCCTCATAAGGCAGGTCTCTAAGGCTAGCTATCATCTTAGTGGCAACTCTCTGAACTCTTTCCAGTTTTTTATTATGTTTTATAAGGTGTGGAGACCACACCACTGCTGCATACTCCAGTCTTGGTCGTATTATTGTCCCTATTATTTTTGCTAACATCTCTTCATCTAAATAATTCAGAGCTATTCTCATGTTAGTCAACACTGCATAGGTTTCACCAGTTATTTTATTTATATGCTGTTCAGGTGACAAGCTGTCTGCCACAACTACCCCTAGGTCTTTTGCTTTCACAGCTTTACTAATTATTTCATCTCCTATTTTATATCCCCAAGAAGGTCTATATTTACTTTTTCCCATCTCAAGAACCTGACACTTACTCGTGTTGAATTCCATTTTCCAAGTTTGACTCCACTCATATAACTTATCTAGGTCTCTCTGTAATTCTTCACAACTACTCCTACTTGTAATATGCTTCATTAATTTTGCATCATCAGCAAACATAGATATATATGAGCCTATTCCCATTTGAAGGTCGTTGATGAAAACCAAAAACATGATTGGGGCCAACACCGATCCTTGAGGCACTCCGCTTTTTACCCTTTTCCACGAGGAGAACTTTCCTTTTATTACTGTTCGCATTTCCCTCCCAATTAAATAGTTTTCCATCCACTTTAATAATACTCCCTCAACCCGCCCCACAGTCCTGAGCTTCCACAACAATCTCTTATGAGGCACCTTATCAAATGCCTTCTTGAAATCTAAGTAAATACAATCCACCCACCCCTCCCTCCCTTGTACAATGTCAATTACCCTATCATAGTAACTCAACAAATTTGTGGTACACGAATGACCTTTTCTGAACCCGAACTGCTTGCTTGAAATTATTTCCCTCTCCTCCAACATACCCACCCATCTTTTTCTAATAATCTTTTCACAAAGCTTGCATATAACACTCGTTAAGGATACCGGTCGATAATTTAGCGGGTCTTCTTTATTTCCACTTTTATATATTGGAGTTATATTTGCTTGTTTCCATTCTAAGGGAAGTTCCCCCTTGTTTAATGAGTGTTGAACAATATTAAAAATAGGTCTCACTAGTTGTTCAGAACATTCTCTCAATACCCATCCAGCAATGTTATCTGTGCCCATAGATTTTCTCACGTCCAATTCTTCCAACAATGATTTTAGTTCATCCTTGTTGACTTCTATCGACTCTAGTCCCTGTATCTCGTTCAATTCCACCACAGGTTCTACATAGTCATCCTCCTCCACAAACACGGATGTTAATGTATCATTCATAATTTCACACATACCCACTGTGTCTTCATATAATTGACCCTCTACCCTAAGCTTTGTTATTTTGTCCTTTATTTTTGTTTTGCCGTTGATATAACTATAGAACAGTTTGGGTTCTTTATTACATTTGTTTACTATATCTTTTTCAAAGTTCTTTTTCTCCTCTCTTATAGTCTTGACATAGTTGTTTCTAGCATTCTTATACTCATTCCATTTTTCCTCAGTGTGTCTCCTTCTCACTTTATTCCATGCAGAGTCCTTTTTGTTCTGGGCAATGTGACATCGCATGTTAAACCACTCTTTCTCCTTAACCAGCTTTCTATCCTTAAATGTTGGTACATATTTATCTACCCCCTCCCTGTAAATGTCTAGTAACATGGTGTATTTTACCTGAATATTCTGTTCTTGCTCAATAAATGACCAATCTATATTTGCAAAGTATCCTCGTAATGATTCATAATCCGCCTTACTATAATTTAGTCTATATTCCCTATGTTCCTCCTCTCTGCCTTCCAGAAATTCCACTGTCAATTCAAATTCAATCACAGCATGATCGCTTTTTCCCATGGGACTCAAATATGTTAGGTTCTTTATTTCTTGGGGGTCTTTGGTGAATAATAAGTCGAGTCTTGATGGTTCATCACCTCCTCTAAATCTTGTATTTTCCATAACGTGTTGTGTTAATAGATACCCCATTGTTAGTTCAAGAAATTTGCTACCCCAAGTATTTTCATTTGAATCCGCATCCAAACATTCCCAATCCACCTCCCCGCAATTAAATTCCCCTGCAAGAATAAGCCTATTTTTCCTTTTACAAATAATTTCTAACATACGCAAGGTTTCCAAAATTAATTCATTATATTCATCGTTGCTCCAAGATTTAGTCTTAGGAGGTAAATAAACTGATACAATGTCCAATTTTGACCTATCATTATCCTCAATTTCAACTGCTACCACTTCAGCAATGCTATCACCAAGTTTTAATTCTTTAGCAGTAATTTTATTATCTACCATGATCAACACTCCTCCTCCTAGCTTTCCTAACCTGTCTCTTCTCCATGTACTGTATCCTGCACAACTAATTATATTCGTGTCTACCTCCTGGTTAAGCTTAGTTTCAGTCAAACATACTACCCCGGGCCTCTCTCTCTCTTTACATATTCGTCAAACTCAATCTTTTTGGAAATTAACCCATCAATATTTGTATACATGAACTTAGCGTTTCCAGTATTTTCCCTATTTTTCTCGTCCCTGCCCGTTCCTTTCTTTTTTGTACGTACCCCTCCCAATTTATTTTCTAGCTTGTCTCCTCTTCTCTTGTCTCCACCTGGACTGTTTCTCGCTCCGTTTCCACCTCCCCTCCCTCTGCCTCCACTTGGACTGTTTCTCTCTCTATCTCCACCTCCCCTCTCTCTGCCTTCTCCCCCGTCACCCGCACCATCTCCTTTTCCCTCCCTACTTCGTCCCTTCGCTTTATATACCATTTCTTGAGTTTTCCCTCCCACACTCTCCAGAAAAACTTCTTTTCGTCTTCTTTCGTCCTTTCTCCATTCTTTACATTTGCCTCGGTTTGCAATTCCTTTCTTATGTTTCGATCCTCAATACTCATGTCTTTTCTAATTGTAATTTTCTTAAACTTGCTGGTCAAGTTAAGTCTCCATGTTACGTTCATTATTGCATCCACTGTTACCCTAGACCTAAACTGCACTCTCATTGGCCTTGTGTTTCCCTTACTATATTTACCCATTCTCCTAACTTCTTCAATATCATCTCTCCAGTTGTTTCCTTCTTCATCGACATGCTTGATCAATGTTTTTACCTTATTAATTTCTTCCTTATCCCTAGCTTTCCTCTCAATAATGTGCTCCTCTTATTATCCCCAAATACAATAATACACTTATTTCTATCTATTGTTTCACGCAGGACCTGTTCATTTCTCCTCATAGCTTTTACTACCACTGATTCTAAATCTTTATTTTCCCGTTCTGATTGTTTCTTTTGTTCCTCCATGATTTCCTTCATTGCCACTTCCTTCACTTTTCCTCCTTCGTCATTAACCCATTTATTGTGTTTCTCCTTAATCTCCTCCACATGTGTTTTCATTTCCTTGGTTTGCCCTTTGTATTCTTCAAGTTGCAATCTTAAAGCTTCATTTTCGTCCCGGAGTTGCCCCAAATGAGTTTGAATTTCTTTTAGGCTAGCCCGACTCAAATCTTGTCCAGGCTCGATGTCCCCAGCCTGAGCACCACATATTGAACATATAGCCTCAATCTGTGAACTAACACTCACCTTCCACTCCTGCATATCCTCCTTCCACCTTTTAATGTCATTCAGCTCACGTATAATTTTCCCTAGAATGCCCTCGGTCTCACCGACTTCAAATCCATCAAAGTCAGCCATATTTGTTTACATCCACTCGCATTCACAATCGCTTGAATTATTTTTATCACTCGAAATATCCTCACTTGATTTTAATCTCAAATTATTTTAATACTGCATTATAATACAGGACAACACAAAATATCCTTATACTCAAGTTTAGGTGAGTTTATTTGACGAACGCTGTAAACAGCTTGCTAGATCAGCTGATTTTCGGGAGCGTGAGTGCGGAGGTGTTGTCTCGTCGGTGGTACGTCTGTGTGTGTGTCAATTGTGTGTGTGTTGACATGTTAGTCTTGGTCAATAGGATCCCATATGTAATTCAATAGCCGTTTACAGAAGATTATGGCGGCAGTTTGGTTCCCATGGGTGGAACAGATCTGTGTGTTCGCGAGATTTGGACCATATCTACTATAATATGAATCAATAATAAGTCATCCACGCTGGTAGACTTAACGGGAGATGGTTGCTTTTTCTGGACCCCCATCTCCCTCATGCTTAGTCACATTAGTTATGAGATTTGTAGACGTTTGTCCAATTAGTTTGGCGATTTTAAGGTCTTTCGCCCCATTTGATTGCCAATATTAAGATCTTCCATGCAATTTAGGTGTCGATTATTTGTTTTCCTGGCGAGCGATAGCAAGCCTGTAATTTAAAAGGAACCGACCTTCGACCGAGACATTTTTCTATCGACAAATTTACAAATTAATCTTGAAGGGGGGTCTTTGGTATGTTTGTTAAACTTGATGGAGGTCTAGGGAGGAAACTAAAAACAATAATATGATACGCAAATAAAGTCGCCCCTTCCCTCTTAAAGGGACTATTTATCAAAACCCCCTTTTCCCTCACGTTTCAATATGTTGCCAGCATAAAGTCACGGATCATAAGTTGCCAGAATAAGCTCTCCTATAAACCCGCCTTGAGATGTAGATGTGTGTGAGGCTGGGGTGAGGGTGACAGGTGATGTTATCTATGTGGTGTATGGACACACCGACTGACAGGCTGGGGTGAGGGTGACAGCTGATGTTATCTATGTGATGTATGGACACACCGACTGACAGGCTGGGGTGAGGGTGACAGGTGATGTTATCTATGTGATGTATGGACACACCGACTAACAGGCTGGAGTGAGGGTGACAGCTGATGTTATCTATGTGATGTATGGCCACACTGACTGACAGGCTGGGGTGAGGGTGACAGGTGATATTATCTATGTGATGTATGGACACACCAGATGACAGGCTGGAGTGAGGGTGACAGCTGATGTTATCTATGTGATGAATGGCCACACTGACTGACAGGCTGGGGTGAGGGTGACAGGTGATGTTATCTATGTGATGTATGGACACACTGACTGACAGGCTGGAGTGAGGGTGACAGGTGATGTTATCTATGTGATGTATGGACACACTGACTGACAGGCTGGAGTGAGGGTGACAGGTGATGGTATCTATGTGATGTATGGACACACTGACTGACAGGCTGGAGTGAGGGTGACAGGTGATGTTATCTATGTGATGTATGGACACACTGACTGACAGGCTGGAGTGAGGGTGACAGGTGATGTTATCTATGTGATGTATGGACACACTGACTGACAGGCTGGAGTGAGGGTGACAGGTGATGTTATCTATGTGATGTATGGACACACTGACTGACAGGCTGGGGTGAGGGTGACAGGTGATGTTATCTATGTGATGTTTGGACACACCACTGACAGGCTGGGGTGAGGGTGACAGCTGATGTTATCTATGTGATGTATGGACACACCGACTGACAGGCTGGGGTGAGGGTGACAGCTGATGTTATCTATGTGATGTATGGACACACCGACTGACCGGCTGGGGTTAGGGTGACAGCTGATGTTATATATGTGATGTATGGACACACCAACTGACAGGCTGGGGTGAGGGTGACAGCTGATGTTATCTATGTGATGTATGGACACACAGACTGACAGGCTGGGGTGAGGGTGACAGCTGATGTTATCTATGTGATGTATGGACACACCGACTGGCAGGCTGGGGTGAGGGTGACAGCTGATGTTATCTATGTGATGTATGGACACACCGACTGACAGACTGGGGTGAGGGTGACAGCTGATGTTATCTATGTGATGTATGATGTATGGACACACCGACTGACAGGCTGGAGTGAGGGTGACAGCTGATGTTATATATGTGATGTATGGACACACCGACTGACAGGTTGGGGTGAGGGTGACAACTGATGTTATCTATGTGATATATGGACACACCGACCGACAGGCTGGGGTGAGGGTGACAGCTGATGTTATCTATGTGATGTATGGACACACCGACCGACAGGCTGGGCTGAGGGTGACAGCTGATGTTATATATGTGATGTATGGGCACACCGACTGACAGGCTGGGGTGAGGGTGACAGCTGATGTTATATATGTGATGTATGGACACACCGACCGACAGGCTGGGGTGAGGGTGACAGCTGATGTTATCTATGTGATATATGGACACACCGACCGACAGGCTGGGGTGAGGGTGACAGCTGATGTTATATATGTGATGTATGGAGACACCGACTGACAGGCTGGGGTGAGGGTGACAGCTGATGTTATCTATGTGATGTATGGACACACAGACTGACAGGCTGGGGTGAGGGTGACAGCTGATGTTATCTATGTGATGTATGGACACACCGACTGGCAGGCTGGGGTGAGGGTGACAGCTGATGTTATCTATGTGATGTATGGACACACCGACTGACAGACTGGGGTGAGGGTGACAGCTGATGTTATCTATGTGATGTATGATGTATGGACACACCGACTGACAGGCTGGAGTGAGGGTTACAGCTGATGTTATATATGTGATGTATGGACACACCGACTGACAGGCTGGGGTGAGGGTGACAGCTGATGTTATCTATGTGATATATGGACACACCGACTGACAGGCTGGGGTGAGGGTGACAGCTGATGTTATCTATGTGATGTATGG
Organism: Lithodes maja; assembly: GCA_037953745.1. Classification (NCBI taxonomy): domain Eukaryota; kingdom Metazoa; phylum Arthropoda; class Malacostraca; order Decapoda; family Lithodidae; genus Lithodes; species Lithodes maja. The sequence goes on along the minus strand of JBAKBP010003725.1, from coordinate 118,550 downwards.
ACACACCGACTGACAGGCTGGGGTGAGGGTGACAGCTGATGTTATATATGTGATGTATGGACACACCGACTGACAGGCTGGGGTGAGGGTGACAGCTGATGTTATCTATGTGATATATGGACACACCGACTGACAGGCTGGGGTGAGGGTGACAGCTGATGTTATCTATGTGATGTATGGACACACCGACTGACACAAGGGTAAAGGTCATCAGTAGGACCAAGGAATGTCACCTTTATTGAGGAGGGCCCTGGTACAGTTGGGGTTAGGATTATTTCAACACCACGCGGGGGGCAAGTACAAAGGTGGATATTACGAACAAAATCATTCAAAACATGGACGTGTAGAGAGATAAGTTATGACTGAGTGGAATATACAGGTTGGTATATCAGGTGACCAGTGATATTATAATCTCTTTGGAGGACAACAGAGAAGGAGGAAAGGTAAAGTACATGGAAGAGAGAAGGTTAATATGATCGTGTGTGTGAGTGTGTGTGTGTGTGTAATGTTTATCTTCTAAGAAATTTGTTCCATTAGTTTGGCGATTTTAAGACCGTTTGTGCCATTAGGTGTAATTTAGGAGGAACTGGCCTTGGGCCGGACATATTTTTACTGAAACATGTACACATTTATCTCGATGGGGGGTCTTGGGGTATGTTTTTATGCTTGATGGAAGTTTTCCGCAAATAGTAAATACATAAATATATGAATTAATAAATACAAATCACCCCTTAAAGAGTCGTAGCAATAGTTGGAAGTGCAAGCCACTGTACCATAACCTAGCAAAAGATTGATATAATAGATAAATGTTACACTTAATTATCAAGGTAGACTGTCTACTTCATTCTAATATAAGACGATGCAGAAAGAGACACACTCTCTCCTTCCAGGATGCTAAATATCTCATGGAAGCTGAAACTCAGTCCTTGTTCAAGGTATACATTGCTACACAATGTATAATAGTAAGCTAATTAAGTCATAATATACTTACTAGGCTATCTACGTTTAAGATGAGTTTATGAGATAAGAAGCGATAGGTAGGAAACAAGTGAAATATTGAATTGTTAGTTGGTATTATGGTAGACAGGGTTTGGTTGGGATAGAATGTGTTGGGATGAGTTGGGCTAGACTGGCATGGGCTGGGGTTCGGTTAGTTTAAGTTAGTTTGATTGGGTTAGTTGGCTGTTAAACAAATTATTATTGTGATGGAATTCCCAAGTCTGGTAAACAGCTCCAAGTTCATGAATAGAAAGACAAATTAATTGGCTGAGATACAAATTTGTTACGAAAATTGGAGTTTGAGCTCATAGGCTGTATCACTAAAGTATCCAAGCGTTACAAATATAACTACATTTGTATCTGTAATTGCGCAATTGAATTGCGCAGTCAAAACAGTGGGTCAGACCATCATAAATACCAAATAATAATGAAAGTATATAAGTAATAATAAGAAAAATGCGTTAGTTTATAATTCATTGGAGTCTGCTAATTCGAACCGTTTGAGCTGTGAAGGTAGTTAATATATAATCGAGGGAGAAAAGTTACAGACCTTCAGTTGATCCCCGTTGCCTACTAACTCATTCACGATATATCCAGGAGGGAAGCAATAGTTTTATTTAGTTCTAGATCGCTCTGTTATGCTTCTGTCTCCCCCTTCTCTCTATCTCTCTCTCTCTCTCTCTCAGCATTGATGAAGTCACTAAACAACTCCGCTTTAATCAAAATAGATTCGGTGAATGTTCTGAGACTCGGCAGAAGCCATTAAATCTGTAGAACAGCCTTTGCAATCTGTAGTAGGTAGTAGGGTCTTAAATATAAGAAATTTAGTTTTCTAGGGGCTTAAGACAATGACGAATACAGCAAAAAGCTCTCTCCTCAACCACGAACCCTCTGACCTTTGGGTTGACAAGTAACATTGTTGGTAAAAAATATAGCAGAATGAGAATACGACTACTGGGATATCTGTACTAAAGACATACATATAATACAGCACTACAATGTTAATTACTAAACATTGTGCTACCAACCTTCTATAGATAAATTTCTCTCCAAGTTTTGAACACTAATAGTGTTGCTCTCCACCACCTTCTGATATAATTTATTTAACATGTTCACCATAGTGCGGGGGTCTTTTTATTATCTAGATTAGCTTTTTTTGTTTTCACTTTTCTTCCATTTATGTGAAATATATAATTGATATTGACTGTGAAAAGTGCATTTGTATACATTTTTCCAAAGCATTTTAGGATCTTAAAATATCAATTCCCTTTTCTTTTGAAAACAATTGTTGTGAAATATGGTTTATTTATCAACGATGGTATCAGTTTTGTCGTTCTTCACTGAATCAACTCGTCTTTCACAGTTCTTGCTCGTGTGAGAAGAACAAACTGCAGCAGACATACTCAATATGGGGTGTTACCATTATTTTGAGAAGAACAAACTCTGCAGCAGACATACTCAATATGGGGTGTTACCATTATTTTGAGAAGAACAAACTCTGCAGCAGACATACTCAATATGGGGTGTTACCATTATTTTGAGAAGAACAAACTCTGCAGCAGACATACTCAATATGGGGTGTTACCATTATTTTGAGAAGAACAAACTCTGCAGCAGACATACTCAATATGGGGTGTTACCATTATTTTGAGAAGAACAAACTCTGCAGCAGACATACTCAATATGGGGTGTTACCATTATTTTGAGAAGAACAAACTCTGCAGCAGACATACTCAATATGGGGTGTTACCATTATTTTGAGAAGAACAAACTCTGCAGCAGACATACTCAATATGGGGTGTTACCATTATTTTGAGAAGAACAAACTCTGCAGCAGACATACTCAATATGGGGTGTTACCATTATTTTGAGAAGAACAAACTCTGCAGCAGACATACTCAATATGGGGTGTTACCATTATTTTGAATACTAGAACTATAACGTTCTCCACATTATAAGTACATTTTTGTTTAACTTATTATCGCTGGTAGACGTCATATGACGCCACTGCCTCTTTTTGTTGTTGTTGTTGTTGTTGTTGTTGTTGTTCCCGAAGCTGCCTGGCCGAACAGCCCCAAGGCCCCGAGCAATTCCAAGGCCATAACCGAGCGCTCCCACAGAACCCTTCCTGCCGACCACAATAAAGCCTGGGTGACCGAAGCCACTCCATGGCGGGTAGCTGAGGAGGGTGCGGAAACGCCCGGGAAACCAAAGCCCCACCCAGGGCCCTGTGCCCCTCAGCAATTATGAAGAGAAAGTTGAGGGGCAAGGGAAAAATGTGACGCTTTGGCTTCCAATCTTGGTAGATTGGGAGGTCAATCCACGGAAAAGACGCCGTCACTTGAGATCTAGAAAATATATAAGTTAAAGGAACAGTCAGAGTAAGCTATGGGTATGGCAGAGATCAGCTCTTTTTGTTGTCTTGAATGGAATCTGGAGGGGGAGAGACTCACCCACACAGTTTTAGTGTTGGTCTGTCCACACCCAAGAGGGGCTGTGTCTGACCACAGAGGCTTAACAAAGCACATAATCGCTCGTTTTCTTTGATTATACAATATCATATAGTTTATATTGTGACGCATGTCCATGTGTGAGCATGCTGTACAGAACGCCTAGTCATGCCCCACTCTCGCTAGGATCGTCAGGGCAGGAACTTTGGCTGTAGTCTATGTAGAGTTTCCTAACTTAGTTCATGTGAGCCGTTGTACTATAAGTATTATGAATATGTATTTTGTTTTCATCTGAGTCAACGAGTTCTATTTTATATCATTAGTTATAAGTATTGTGTGTAAAACTTATTTGTAATGATGGGAAGAGAAACAGCCACAGATAGGGGTCAGTGGGTACGCCAGGCAGGAGGTAGGCCTAACTCACTCGCATTCCTCCCTCCCTCAGTGCTAGGGGGAGCCTTTGTGTATCCCAGAGGAGAGAGAGAAATTACGTAATGGTTGTCAGTGGGCGGTCCTTAGTAGTTCACGTTGGGCTCACTAGAGGGCCGGGTATAAAGGGAAGTCTAGCCATTTTTTCATCAGAACTCATTAGGCAGAGCGACTTCTCATTTCCCTTGCTAACTATTTATATTCTTCTGACTGATGGGAACTTTCTCTACTACCTTACATTCTTATTTCCTCTTTTCCCTGCCCTGTTTAACTTCCATGGTCCCGTTGGTGCAGAGCTAGTCAGCCAACGTATTATCGCTTGAGTTCTCACGAGATACTTGCCTATTAGATAGCCTATTTTGGAAGGGTTGACTTAGAATAGGATTGATTTATGTTTGTTGCACTTGTATATGCATTTCCCTGTGTGTTATTATTATTATTCCTGTTTTCTGCTAGTCTAGGTAATGCTAGACTGGGGTAAGGCTTTTCTGTGTTACGAGTTGTTGTTTGATGCAGTGGTTAAGCGATAAACCTGCATACTCGTTTCGGTTCAGTGAAGCCTAGGTTGTCTTCGCGGCTGACTGTGTTGAGTTAATAATTTACAGTGCGTGAGGGCAGGAGCCTAACCACCCTGTATTTTATTAACAGTTTGTTTTTACTTTGTCAAGGAGCCGGGAGAAAACCAGATACAAGGGATCTGAATTTCTCAAAGTGCACTTGTTAGTTTTAACGTAATACTTTAAACAGTCGTGAGGACTTCGCTAGGCTACGAGCCGTTTTTGCTCAGTCACTGCTACCTTTTTGCCTACAGTACCCCAGCTAGACTTTACTCGATTAGTAGATACAGAATAGTATTGAAGCTTTCCTTATGTATGATATTGTTTATGCACTATTGATTTCATGTGTTGCAAGCTTGGCTACTTTAGTGATTAGTGGCCCACGAGCACAATCCGAGTAGGCTATTGCCGTTGCATTTGCGGAGTACTTCCTTTTAATGTTTGCCATTTACTATTGCATATTCTTTTAATTATTCTTATGCCAATTTAAGCCTTTAATAGTATTTAATTGCCAGTGTTTTTGCTTATTGAATTACTGTTCAAAATCCGATACGTACTTCTTACGAGCATCCGAGAAGCATCTAACTTTTTTCAGAAGATTCCTTGCTCGATGCTTAAGGACTATTAATTAACGTAACGTAATAGTGCCGATCCGAAGTAGAGGGTGGTGGACTTCTTAAGTTCATAGTCAAGGGTGGATTACTTCGGCTTCGGCCAACACCATTCTTTTGTGTTGTTGTTTCTTACTTCATTGTTTGATTGTTGACCAGACTAGATAATTCCTGTCTCTTTATTAGTCTGTTGTTGAACACTAGTACCGAGTTCTTGTATACCCCGTTATAGCAGATTGAACTCTGGAGGGTATTGGTGTTTTTTGTTCGGCTGGCAGTACTCAGGGGTTGGGATCGTGTGTTTCCGTTGTGGCAGCGAGCCGTATTTGAGTCCTGATTGAGAGCCCTTGTGTACCCGAGTGCCAGTTCGTAACAAATGGCGACCTTGCTTAGGATTTTGTGAACAGTATAAATTTTTGCAGAGTTGTACAACATTTGTTTGTTTGTATTTTAGCGTGCATATTGAAGAATATATTTTTTTTTTGGCAATTAGTAAAGCATTTAAGAGACTCCAGTTAATTTAGTAATTAGTGCTTGCATAGGAAGTTTAACACTTTTGTCTCGAGAATTTTTTTTGTGGACTTCAGTATGTCGTGCATTAGCACTGACGATGAGCGAGAGATGTCATTTGAAGGTGTGCCGTTAGTAACCAGTGAGGAGGATGCTAGAGTTTTTGTGAGTAAGCGGTACCATGTGACGGAGGAGAGGCTGACTGGGGTGGATGTTTGTGGCTTGCACCTGATAGCCAAGGTTTTGGGCATTTCCAATGTAGCAGGGATGTCCAAGGGGGAGCTGATTTCCTGGGTGTTGCGTGGGCGACATGGGGTTTCGGAGGAGAGGGCGTTTGGGGGGGTTCCTCCCCAGATCCCCTCTCACTCGACTCCCACAGTGCCGTCCACTCAGTTACCGGAGGTTAGCACTCTCCCACAGAGGGATGAGAATTGGCAGATTGGAGTGCCCTCTGGTGGTGCATGTGGTGGTTCCCCAGTTTTTGCCCCCCCTCCTTCAGTAGTGGCAGCTTCCTCTTCCTGCCTGTCTCCAGATATGGTATTTAGACTTGAGCTTGCTAAGATTGAGGCTAGGAAGCAGGAGATTGAGGCTAGGAAGCAGGAGAATTAGACTAGGAAGCAGGAGGATGAGACCAGGAGGCAGGAGGATGAGACGAGGAGGCATGAGATTGAGGTTAGGAGGCATGAGGCTGAGCTTAGGTACGACTCGGAGAAATATTGTGCTAAATTAGATTTAGATAAGACTCGTGCAGAGTCGACAGGGACTCGGATGGGCCGTGAGGGCCAAGTAAGAGAACAATCCTTGGCCCAATTAGTCAAATTGGTGCCGGTATTTAGTGAAACTGAAGTCACAGAATTTTTTAATCGTTTTGAGAAGAAGTGTAGGGAGCATAATTGGCCTGAAGAGAAGTGGGCAGCTCTAGTCTCCTCAAGACTTACGGGTAAGGGTCTGAAGGCTTATGATACACTGCCTTTAGAGTCTTGCATTGACTACCCAGAATTGAAGAGAGCTGTCCTACGGGCATACGAGTTGCAACCGGAAACATATCGATTGAAGTTTCGGGGTGTTACAAAGACTAGGGAGGCGACCTTTCTTGAACATGCCCGGGACTTAAAAGATGCACTTAAAAACTGGACACGTTCTGAGAAAGCTGAGACGGCAGAACAGTTGACTGAGCTGTTTCTGCTCGAGCAGTTTTATAAGTGTACTGGTGCAGAAATGACTTTAACTATTAAAGAAAAGAACCCAAGAACTCTTCAAGAGGCAGCTGAGATGGCTGACCTCAGGTTGTCGCTAATCAGGGGATGTGAATCTGTAAAGCGTGTTGATGCAGTTCCCAAGGGGCGCGATACTCCAAACCCTCGAGCTCAGGACAATCACTATAGATATAAACCTCAGTTTAAAAGCCAAGATACCAGGACTGAACCAAAGACTACAGCCGTCCCATTACAGAAGGGTCAGAACTCCGCCCCTTATCGGAAGAGACCGATAGGGGAAGTGGAATGTTTTCATTGTAGAAAGAAGGGGCATTATGCAAAATCTTGTCCTAGTAAGCCGCCAGCTGCAGCCGTGTCTTTGGTGCGCAGCATAGGTGTGGCTGAAATGTCGTCTGGATTTACTCAGGGTAGTTTGCCAGCGGCAGGGTCACAGGCTATGTATAAGACTCAGGAAGGCTCGTCCCCTGTCCGTGATGTCTTTTGTGCCCATAGAGGGACCGGTAGGGTAAGTTGGGCGGGTTGCCAGCATAAGGTGGAAGTTTTGCGTGATACTGGAGCTTCACAGACACTTTTGAAGAATTTCACGGGGCGACCAATTAATGCGGCACGGGTGGTTGTTGTTCAGGGTATTAATGCGACCAGGTCATACCCGTTGGTTCGTGTGGAGCTGGAAGTTGATGGTGTGATTAAGAACTTAGATGTTGGGATCGTTGAGAAATTGCCAGTGGAGGGCGTCGACCTTCTTCTCAGCAACGACTTTGCGGTGCCTACTTTAGAAGTTCCACCCTTAGTCGTTGCCGAGAGGCCGGCCGACGTGAGTAGGGAGGAACAAGAGTGGGTGGTGAGTTGTCGATGCCAACAGATGGCGTGTGTGGTAACTCGTTCCCAAGCATTTAAGGTATCACAGCCTATTTCACAGGCCACAGAACAGCGGAGGAAGGGAATTAAGGAGAAGCGGAAGGCTGGGAAAAGTTTGAAGAGTTTAGAACTAGTGGCTCTCCCAAAAGACCCAATAGCAGGACCTTTGACCGAGTCTGTTGTAACTCCAGTGCCTAACACAGTTGATAAAGTAGTGGAGGAGGCAGAGACTCAGAGACAGCACCGTTACCTGCAGCGAGAAAACCGGATGTCTAAGTTGGATGTTGGGGGAGGGCATGAGTTGTTGACCAAGCAGTTAGACATGTTGGCTCCCACAGACATTCGAAAGTTGCAATTAGAGGATCCAGAGGTTTTGCAGTGTACCAATGGGGCTGTGGAGTTATAAGAAGATAGGGATGCAAAGGCAGGGGATTTTTTTTTCTTTAATGGAATTTTATACCACCGATATCAAGATCCTAAAAGGAACTGGGAGGGCGGATCAGGTACAGTTGACCAGCTGGTCGTGCCAGAGGGCTGCAGGGAAAGTTTGCTTAGGTTGGCTCATGATTCTCCATTATCAGGACATTTGGGTGCCAAGAAAACGGTGGCGGCTTTGGGGAAATTGTTTTGGTGGCCGGGGATGAAGTCTCATGTGCAGTCATGGATAAACTCATGTGATATTTGTCAACGTGTCGGGAAACCGAACCAAGTTATTCCTAAGGCTCCGTTACACCCTATTCCTGTGATTGGGCCACCCTTTAGTAAAATTATTGTTGACATGGTTGGTCCACTCCCTCCCACTAAGGCTGGAAATAAATTTTTGTTAACCATAATGGATGTTGCCACTAGATACACCGATGCATACCCTATGAAAAATGGAATGGCTAAGACGGTAGTCAGTAACTTGTTGTGGTACTTCTCAAGGTACGGGTACCCGGAGGAGATTCAGTCTGATCAGGGATCTAATTTTACCTCCAACATGTTCAAGCAAACAATGCAACAGCATGGGATACGAGCAGTAGTATCGTCAGCGTATCACCCTGAGAGTCAAGGGGTGCTTGAGCGGTGGCATGCTACACTTAAAAGCATGCTCAGGTATTATTGTGCTGACAACGGTATGGATTGGGATCTTGGATTGCCTTATGTGCTGTTTGCTGCTCGGGAGGTACCTGGTGAGAGCCTGGGATTTAGTCCAAACGAGCTGATTTTTGGACACCGTGTCAGGGGCCCCCTTAACATGCTGAAAGAAATTTGGGAGGGGACTGTGCAGCCTTGTCCATTATTAAAGTATGTGCTTGAAAGCCGTGAGTGCATGCTTAAGAGTCTGGAGATGGCAGGTAGAAATTTGACAGAATCACAAGCTTTGATGAAGGACAGGTATGATCGCAAAGTGAGGCTCCGGAAGTTCACTGTAGGACAAGAGGTATTAATTTTGTTGCCTTTGGTTGGTAACCCCCTCTCTGTGAAGTACACTGGACCTTATAAAATTGTAGAAAAAATTTCAGACTTAGATTACCTTGTTGCCATCCAGACAGGAGGAAAAAGAACCAGTTATGTCACATGAACCTTATTAAAGAGTATGTGAGGCGCCCCTCTGAGCCTCTCACTGTCCCTGTGTTGGCTTGTTGCGGCCGTGGTGGAGAAGGAGAGGGGGACAGTCAAACTTCGGAGGAGGATAGCTGGGACCAACATGTTTCAGCGGATCAGTGGGCGGGGAACTCGAGCCTAAGGGCTGACGAGGCTATAGCTCATTTGCCTGAGCCGCAGTTTGATGCTATCCATCAGTTGTTCGGTTCATACCCCACTGTATTTGCTGAACACCCAGGCCTCACTACTCAGGCTATGCATGATGTTGACGTGGGGGACCATATACCCTTTAAGTCAATCCTGTACCGTGTGCCCCCCATAAAACTACCAGCTCTGAGGGATGAGTTGGAGTATATGCTCGGTAGAGGGTTGATAGAGAAAGGCACAGTTAAGTGGACTTCCCCCGTAACACTGCAGCCTAAGCCAGATGGCAAGGTACGCTTTTGTATTGATTTCCGTAGGTTAAACGGTTTAACTCCAACTAACCCATATCCTCTTCCTCGGGTTGATGATAGTGTTGACAAAATTGGTAATGCTCGTTTTTTGTCTAAAGTAGATTTAGTAAAAGGTTACTGGCAAGTACCTTTGTCCGAGCGTGCTAAAGAGGTATGTGGTTTTGTTGTGGACGGGAGTACCTACCGGTGCAATGTTATGCCTTACGGACTTAAGAATGCACCAGCAACGTTTCAGAACCTGATGAATGAAATTGTAAAGGACATTCCAAATTGCACCGTATATTTGGACGATGTAATCATTTATGATGACGACTTTGAGAGCCATTGTGAGCACCTTGCGACCTTGTTCCGGAAACTTAGTCAAGCAGGTCTGGTAGTAAATTTGGCAAAGTGTGACTTCGTAAAAGCCACTGTGCAGTACCTTGGGTTTGTAGTGGGAAGGGGACAGGTGTGCCCTCCTCAGAACAAGGTACAGGCTATCAATAAATTTCCGCACCCAACAACCAAGAAGCAGATTATGAGATTCTTGGGTATGATAGGCTACTACAGACGCTTCATAAAAGGTTACTCAACGGTGTTGGCACCTCTCACAGATTTGTTATCTAAAGACAAAAAGTTTTTGTGGGCACCTGAGTGTGAAAAGGCTTTCACTTTGGTGAAACATTTGCTATGTACTCACCCGATACTCAGGGCCCCAGACTTTAACAGGCCTTTTCAGCTGGCAACAGATGCTAGTGGTGTAGGGACTGGTGCCGTCTTGCTACAGACAGACAATGAAGGTGTGGAACACCCAGTAAGTTTCTTTTCTAAGAAGTTCAATGCTGCACAAAAGAACTATTCTACAATAGAAAAGGAATTACTGGCGATTGTGCTGTCGCTCAGGCACTTCGAGGTGTATGTTCCAGCCTATGGCCCAGTCGTGGTTATCTACACTGATCATCACCCTTTGAGATTCCTGAATCAATTTCACAATCGCAATATGAGACTGACTAGGTGGTCTTTGATGTTGCAGGAGTATAACCTGGACATCCGTCATATTGCTGGATGTGACAATGTGATCGCGGATTGTTTATCAAGGGTGGATGATCAGTCGTAGGCTATCACAGGTGTGTGGGTTTGAGTGGAGGAAAATAGGCTGCCCTTATAGTGCAGCCGGGAAAAAACATATTAAAATATAAAAATCATATAAAAACTCTTTCTTTGATATAGGTAATCGTATAAGTTTGTCATAGCCTATAGAGTTTGAGTAGTCCACGAACTATCAAACGGCTGAGCTGCTGTAAGCTCGCTCTGGGAGCATGATATTGTGTCTTTTTGCTATTGTTGGGAGGAGTTATAAAATGTGATTTTTTTTTTTAATTATAAGATGTGTTTTGGTGATAAACTCAGCTTTGTTTTAGTGCCATGTGGTCGCTGGGTGTGAGGGGCTTGATGGGGTTCTGTGTTTGTCAGATTTTAGCTCAGGGTTGAGCGAGTAAAATCTTGGGGGAGGTGTGACGCATGTCCATGTGTGAGCATGCTGTACAGAACGCCTAGTCATGCCCCACTCTCGCTAGGATCGTCAGGGCAGGAACTTTGGCTGTAGTCTATGTAGAGTTTCCTAACTTAGTTCATGTGAGCCGTTGTACTATAAGTATTATGAATATGTATTTTGTTTTCATCTGAGTCAACGAGTTCTATTTTATATCATTACTTATAAGTATTGTGTGTAAAACTTATTTGTAATGATGGGAAGAGAAACAGCCACAGATAGGGGTCAGTCGGTACGCCAGGCAGGAGATAGGCCTAACTCACTCGCATTCCTCCCTCCCTCAGTGCTAGGGGGAGCCTTTGTGTATCCCAGAGGAGAGAGAGAAATTACGTAATGGTTGTCAGTGGGCGGTCCTTATAGTCCATGAGCCAAGACCCGAATTTTGGGATATCGGTACCACCCGGGGTGACTAATTCTCTTAGGTGTTTTTAGCTTGCTACATGTCTCTAGTTTATGTTTTGATATGATAGCCCTTGCACATTGGTAGCTTAATGGTCGTTATCACTTCTTGAATAGACATACCCTACCGAAAATTCCGAAATTTTTTAAAATGTCAAATTTGGGGACAGGAATGCCTAAATGTCAACAAAATGCATATAGTAATTGTCACATTTAATACAAGTCCTGTAAATACACACTAAGCATGCCATGGGCTTGTACATACTATTATGGCAAATTACTACTCCTAAATATCATCTACATCAGACTCGGAATCTGACTGTTGTGCCACCGGCTCTTCTTCAATAGCCGTGTTCTGACATGTCTGTAACCTGCACATGTCCGTGCATTTTAGACCATTGCTGAGGCAAGTACACTTAGGGAGTTCGCATGACCGCACACACTTGCAAGACAGTAGCTGCATAACAGCATCTGGTGCTGGTGAGCCTCGCATCCAGTTGACGGCAAGCTTACCGTCCTCATCTGTCATCCAACCGCAGTCTGTTGGGTTCGCAACAAATGGCTGGCTCTGAAGACTTCTCCTCCAGATCGCAGCCTGGTAGTTTGCACGCAGTGCATGCATGAAGAGGCAGTCCTCACAAGGAGGGAGTTGACTTGACTCTACCTCTCCACGTCTTGCACAGAACAGCTCATACCGAAGCTTGTTTACCTTAGTTGTGTGGGTAGATGGTAGGTACATGTGGCAGGTGATTTCCTGTAGCTTCTCAAAGAGTTCAGGAGACACTTCCCATGAGCGTCCAAGTTCGTGAAAAGCATCCTGGTATGTCTTGTCCATCTTCACCTGCTTGAGTGTCGTCATCTTCCCTCGGCCAGCGAATGCACTGACGGTATCACAGCCTGTAAAGGCATGCATACCAATCAATGAATCACACACGCTGCCTCCCAGTGTGCGGCTCAGTGTGGTGATATCCAGGAATCTTGTCCGGTTCTTCGTCCCGCACTTCTGGAACAGATGGGATGGGATCTTGTGGCACATGCCAAGACACAACACCATGACGTCTGTATCTTCTGCAGTGATGATGACAGACTTGTTCCCAGATTCTGCTGCATGAAGTGCATGGAGAAGAAGGCATGTGTCTGCTTCTTCTTGAGTTGACTTAAGCTCAGGAGCCTCTTCCCACTGCTCTTTGGTGATCTTGAAGCAGCGCTGCTCACATGTGACATACAGCTCCTTGTCCTTGAGCTTCTCCCTGTGCTGTGGTGCCTTCCATTCTTCTACCAAGAACTTGATAAGACTTGCCTTGTTGGAGGAACTACCGAGTAACTTTCTCCACTGCTGGATGTTGTGCCCAGGTTGAATGTTCTTGAAATGAATTCCTGTGCCTGCACTTCTTTTGGCTCGTTCTGCATCCTTGATGGATGTCTCCTTGTAGATATCAAACACAACATCAATGCGCCTGCTCTTAGCACCTTCATGAACAGCGTGACTCAGTGCTGTACCTGCAAGCTGTGAAAAAGTTTTGTCGTTTCCCTTCAGTTTGTGGACCAGGCTCATCCCATCAATTATGGTAGCAGAGGGCTCGGGTATCACTTCTGCAGGAGAAACATTCCTCTCTAACTCCTTTGCTAGGGCAGCCTTGTTGGTCTTGCGGAGAGACCCATCACCGCTGGCAAGTGCCCAAGGCAAAGGCCCAAGGGGATGAGCCAAGACATCACTCATTTTGAGCTTTCTGTTCTCGGCAACAAGGATCATCTGGCCAAATAGGTTCCTGTCAGCCTTTAAGATAGCCTCCTTGGCATGGTCTTGTGAGCGTGGCTTCATTCTGATGTTAGTGAACGTTCTCAGTTTCGTCTTCGTCATCGTGTCATGAAACTGTATAGTTGGCGTATCGATCTCCAGGCGCTCTTCCTTGAAGGCTTGATATGCATCCTCTCCTATTCTGTAGG
>JBAKBP010003725.1:85000-100000 GCA_037953745.1 Lithodes maja | reverse complement strand
TCAAGCCTTTGTTTCCATCAGGGGTATTTAGAAACCTTTAGTTTAGTTACTTCAACTTCTGCAGTTGTCTTTGAGTTAGCTGTGTTGAGCCTATTAGGGATACTTTAAAGCCTTTGTTTCCATCAGGGGTATTTAGAAACCTTTAGTTTAGTTACTTCAACCTCTGCAGTTGTCTTTGAGTTAGCTGTGGGCAGAAAACTAATTTTGGAGAGGTAATTATAAGAGTGAGAGAACTCTATTTCTTATTGCTAATCTGGCAAACTCTGTGTCATATGAGTCTGAAAGGGGTTAAGGGGAAGCAGTTGGTTTTTCGAGTTCTCCTCCTCCCTCATGTTTAGCCCTATTAGTTATGAGATTTCAAGACATTCGCCCCATTAGTTTTGGTTCTTCCAACATTACAGGCTCACTATCGTTCACCAGGGAAAAAATCGACACCTAAATAGCACGAAAGGTCTAAATATTGACGAAGAAATGGGGCGAAAGGTCTTAAAATCGACTAACTAATGGGGCAAACATCTTAACATTTGAAAACTAATGAGGCTAAACATGAGGGAGAAAATGGTTCAGATAACCGGCCCATCCTCCCTTAATTTTAGCGATATTTAGACGATTGTATGAAGCTTAGGAAGGATATATCGTGTCGATTTTGTCCTGGCGAGCGATAGAGAGCCTGTAATTTTAGAAGGAATCGGCCTTCGGGCAGGACTTGCAACACAATCCCACCCCTACTCTGTGCAACTCTCCAACGCAAGAATTAAACGATACTCCCAATCCTTCTTTTATTCAACAGCTGAGCTCTGGAACTCTCCCCCAGAATCAGTCTTTCCCTCATCCTATGACTTAAATTGCTTCAAACTCCGCGTGTCCAGGCATTTTGGCTCGAACATCCCTTGATATTAGCCCTGTCACTCTTTCTACTCTGAGGGAGGCACTCGCCACAGTCAGTTCTGCCTTTCATCTCCTTCACTCACATAGAAAAAAAAAAACATTAAAGAAACAAAAAACACACACACACACACAGACATCCACACACACACACACACACACACACACACACACACACATTCGTACCTAAGCTCCACTCAGACCTCGGGCCTAAATAGTGAATTTGGTCCACTGAGTTGATGAACCCTGGGCCGAATGTGACTAAGCTACGAAACTGACATCTCACTCCATCAATGTTGACATGGACACGATTTACCTCCTGAAGCCCGAAATATCCTGGTGCCGGGGATGAGAGAGAAAGAAAGAGAGAGAGAGAGAGAGTACAAAGGAGTACATAGGAGTACAAAGGAAATCAAGCAACAACAGGTCTAGTGACCATTCTAGGCTGCTTGTCCTCCAAAACACTGAGGATCAAGTGTCCAAACAGTGGTTTAGAGTGGGTAAGGGAACATTGGAAAGGGAACTACTGCCCTGGAACTAATGTCCGTGGCAGGATTAGGAAGTTAGTAGGGGACAGATGGGTTAGTAACTGAGGGGAGGATAAAATAAAGTTATTAATTTACAAACGCAGTCAGTCGCGGGTTTGATGCGAGATATTTGTCTAGGCTGAGTTTAAATGAATCAACAGTGCTGCAGTCTATGACATCTCGGGGAAGACCATTCCATAAGTTGACAACTCGATTGAAGAAGAAATTCTTAGCTTCGTGTGAGTTAAAAGATTTACCAATAATTTTGCAACCGTTTTCCCGCGTGTAATTAGATTGGTCGATTGTGAAGTTCTTACTACAGTTCATATTGTCGATGCCTTTGATGATTTTGAACATTTGAATTAAGTCGCCTCTTAATCTGCGCTGGGTTAAAGGAAATAGATTTAATTCTCTAAGACGCTCTTCGTATGGTTTGTTCTTTAGGCTAGGTATCATTTTGGTAACTCTACGTTGAACTCGTTCTAGCTTGTTTATATCTTTTTGGTAATAAGGGCACCAGGATTGAACGCAGTATTCCAGAAGAGGGCGGACTAAGGAATTGTAAAGGGTTAGGATAACGTCTTTGGATTTATGCTCAAATGACCTGCCTATAAAGCCAATTATTTTGTTTGCCTTCTTAACAACTTCTGAACATTGTTGACTCGGTTTTAGGTTACTCGATATTGTTACTCCCAGATCGGTTTCTCTGTTCACATTCTTAAGCTGAGTGCCATTCATCAAATAGTTTGCTTTCTCATTTCGGTATCCGATATGTAGACTTTACATTTATCCGCATTGAAACTCATTTGCCAAATTTGGGCCCAACATGAGAGAGAGAGAGAGAGAGAGAGAGAGAGAGAGTGAGAGTGAGTACAAAGGAGTACAAAGGAGTACAAAGGAAATCAAGCAACAACAGATCTAGTGACCCTTCTAGGTTGCTTGTCCTCCAAAACACTGAGGATCAAGTGTCCAAACAGTGGTTTAGAGTGGGTAAGGGAACATTGGAAAGCGAATTACTGCCCTGGAACTAATGTCCGTGGCAGGATTAGGAAGTTAGTAGGGGACAGATGGGTTAGTAACTGAGGGGGGGATAAAATAAAGTTATTCATTTACAAACGCAGTCAGTCGCGGGTTTGATGCGAGATATTTGTCTAGGCGGAGTTTAAATTAATCAACGGTGATGCAGTCTATAACGTTTCGGGGAAGCCCATTCCACAAGTTGACAACTCGATTGAAGAAGAAATTCTTAGATTCGTGTGAGTTAAAAGATTTATCAATAATTTTGCAACCGTTTCCCCGCGTGTAATTAGCTTGGTCGATAGTGAAGTACTTACTACAGTTCATATTGTCGATGCCTTTGATGATTTTGAACACTTGAATTAAGTCACCTCTTAATCTGCGCTGGGTTAAAGGAAATAGATTTAATTCTCTAAGACGCTCTTCGTATGGTTTGTTCTTTAGGCTAGGTATCATTTTGGTAACTCTACGTTGAACTCGTTCTAGCTTGTTTATATCTTTTTGGTAATAAGGGTACTGTACCAGGATTGAACGCAGTATTCCAGAAGAGGGCGGACTAAGGAATTGTAAAGGGTTAGGATAACTTCTTTGGATTTATGCTCAAATGACCTGCCTATAAAGCCAATTATTTTGTTTGCCTTCTTAACAACTTCTGAACATTGTTGACTCGGTTTTAGGTTACTCGATATTGTTACTCCCAGATCGGTTTCTCTGTTTACATTCTTAAGCTGAGTGCCATTCATCGAATAGTTTGCTTTCTCATTTAGGTATCCGATATGTAGTACTTTACATTTATCCGCATTGAAACTCATTTGCCAAATTTGGGCCCAACATGACAATTTATCTAGATTGTGTTGCATATCGTCAACTTGTTCTTTAGAGAGTACGCTATTTGCAATTTTTGTATCGTCAGCAAATTTTGAGATTGTACAGGTGAGACCCTCATCTATGTCGTTGATGTAAATTAGAAAGAGAATTGGTCCTAGTACCGATCCCTGGGGTACCCCGCTACTTACATTGGTCCATTTAGATGCCTTACCGTTTATGACTACTCTTTGCTTTCTGTCGCTGAGCCAATTTTCTATCCATTTCAACACACCGTCTTGTATTCCATGCGCTTTTAGTTTTAGCAGTAAACGTTTGTGGGGAACTTTGTCAAAGGCCTTTTGAAAATCAAGGTATATATAATATCTACAGCTTTACTCTCATCGTAGAGGTTGAGGATATCGTGGAAGAAGTCTAAGAGGTTTGTTAAACAGGAACGTTTTTTACGAAAGCCGTGTTGAGTATCTTTAAGTATGTTATTTTCCTCTAAGTGATTTATGAGTCTGTCTCGTATGACCGTTTCTAGCATTTTACATACAACTGAGGTTAAGCTAATTGGACGATAGTTACTTGGTAGGGATTTGCTGCCTTTTTTGAATATCGGTGTTACGTTGGCTAGCTTCCACTGATCGGGCATAGTTCCAGACTGAAAGGATTTATTGAATAGTAATGTCAGTGGTTTGGAGAGCTCATCCTTAGCTTCCTTTAGAATTCTAGGCGAGATTTTATCAGGTCCAGGCGTTTTATTTACCTTGAGTTTATCTAAACAATTCAATACTTCTCTCTCTGTAACGGTGATATTGCTTAGAACATCTGAATTATCAATCTGAATCGGCGATGGTGTAGGGATATCACTGAGGTCTTCTTCTGTTGTAAAAACTGATGCAAAGAAGGTATTGAGGGCATTACTCATTTGTACTTCGTCTTTGGTGTATTCTCCATTTTCATCGACTAACGGTCCAACAGTTGAAGTAACTACTTTTTTCTTTCTGATATAACTATAGAATTCTTTCGGGTTTGTTTTACTTTGATTCGCAATATGTAACTCTAGGGTCTTTTTACTTTGTTTAATTAACTTTTTGGCTTTGCATCGTAGCTCTACAAATTTCAGCCGTTCTTCGTAATTTTGTGAGGATTTTAATCTATCATTAGCAATTTTTTTTAGCAAGCAGGCAGTTTGAAATATCTTTATTCCACCATTTGGGCTTATTATTATGGCCTGGACGCCGTATTTTCGATGGTATGCAGTCTTGCACTGCTTTTAGGTAAGTGGCTTCGAATAACTTCCAAGATGTATTTATGTCGTTATTGTGAATTAAAAAGCTCCAGTCAGTTTCTTTAAACATAGCTCTAAGTTTATGGAAGTTTGCTTTCTTGAAATTAGGGACTTTTTCGATGCTACTATTTGGTTCGTTACTAGTAAACTTTAAAGTGAAAGTTATCGTACGATGGTCGCTGTTACTGAATTCATCACCAACATTCAAATTCTCTATTAATTCTTCTTTTGTTGCAAGTACAATGTCAAGAACGTTATTACCACGGGTTGGCGTTCGAACAAATTGATAAAGCGAACTCTCTTGCAAGTTCGTATGCAAGTCATGTCCGGAGTGTGAAGTAAGAGTATCGCCCCACTTGGTCACAGGTAAATTAAAGTCGCCAAAAATTACGGTATCTTGTGAGTTACTTACATCTGCAATTTGCTCGTAAATTTCTCGGTCAGTTTGCACTGATTGAGCTGGAGGTCTGTATATTAATGCAAGTATTATTTTTGTACCTTTATTATTCTTTATTAGCACAAAAGATGCGTCGACGTTCACAATTTGAGGTTTTGACAAGAGGGTAGGGTTAAGACTTTCTTTGATATAAAGTAAAACGCCACCTCCATTTCGATTTATTCGGCTTTTCTCAAACATTACATAACCGGGAAGTGAATACTCTGCTAAAAAGTCTCTATTTTCTGTATTGAGCCAAGATTCTGTTATGCCAATCACATCATAATTTTCTGTAAACACTAGCTCCTCTAAATCTGAAAATTTATTGCGTATGCTACGAGCGTTTGCATTGAAAATCTTTAAATTTGAGAGAGTGAGAGAGAGAGAGAGGGAGGAATGTGGAATTGAAGATAGCATGATAAGGAAGTATTAATAAGACTGGAGCGAGAGAGAGAGAGAGAGAGAGAGAGAGAGATAGTGGACAATAATCGCTTTAACCCTTTCGCTGCGGGTGATGTTCCGGAACGTCCTGGCAAGTTACAGCAATTTGCAGGCTATAAAAGCCTGTAAAAAATGTAAAAATCGAGTGTCAGTGGGCGGGAGCGTGAGGGGCCCACCTCCGACCCTCAGAGCACCGAGCGGCTCACTGAGGTTGACTGTGTCTCGCGACAACTAGAAAACCAGTTAGTGGCAAATAACACCGGAGAAGCAAATACTAATACGAGAGAGCTTTTTGAACTTTGTGATTTTTTTAGTCTTACCCAACATATTGCTGAACCCACATGGGAAAACAATATCTTAGACCTGGTCTTCACTAGCAACGACTCTCTAGTACACAGCATTAACATATCGGACACAACATACTCAGATCATAAATTAATTGAGATCAAAACAACCTTAGAAAGTGTACAGACAACCTTAGAATCGAGAACAAAAACCGGCCCCTTCAGTAAATTTAACTTCAATAACATAAACATTAGGTGGGAAGAGGTAAATCAAGAAATGGAGGAAATAGACTGGGAAGATTTAATGGATAACCTGACACCAGCAGAATGTCTAGTCTTAATAACAGAAACCATGACCCAAATCTGTAGCCACCATATACCTGCAAGACAAACAAAACGAAGAAGCAAACAAGATCGGGAAAGGAGGAGGCTGTACAGAAGAAGAAAATTACTCACACAAAGACGCACACATCAAAATCTACAGGATAGGCAAAAGGTCGAAATAGATAGAGAAATTGTGGAAATTGAACAAAGGCTAAGAATATCATATGAACTACAACATATGGAAGAGGAGAGGAAAGCTATTGCAGGTATAAAGGAAAATTCCAAATACTTCTTTTCATACGCCAAACAAAAGGCTAAAACAACATCAAACATCGGCCCACTGAGCAAAGGGGACGGCTCTTTCACAGGGGACAAAAAGGAAATGAGCGAACTCTTAAGCAGGCAGTATGAAATGGCATTCAGTGAGCCTGATGAAACAAAAGTCATCAGAGACCAAAATATATTTTTCATGGAAACCTCCCCCACGGAAACCCCTCAGATGCTGGATATTGATTTCGGTCCAAAAGACATAGAAGAGGCCATTTCCAACATGCCATCCCACTCGGCACCAGGCCCGGACTCATGGAATTCGATCCTAATGAAGAAATGTAAGGAAAACCTCTCAAAACCCTTGGCTATAATGTGGAGAAGGAGTCTAGACACTGGTGACATACCAGATAGCTTGAAAAACGCAATAATTGTCCCACTGCATAAAGGAGGGAGTAAAGCACTACCAAAAAACTACCGCCCGGTAGCTCTAACCTCTCACATCATTAAAGTTTTCGAGCGAGTCCTGCGAAGCAAAATTTCAACATTCATGGAGACAGATGAACTACACAACACCGGTCAACATGGGTTCAGAGCGGGAAGATCATGTCTCTCACAACTTTTGGAACACTATGACAAAATTCTTAAAGCGCTAGAAGAAAAGAAAAACGTGGATGTCATTTACACCGATTTTGCTAAGGCATTTGATAAATGTGACCATGGTATAATAGCCCACAAACTGAAAGCAAAAGGTATAACTGGGAAAATCGGACGGTGGATATACAATTTCCTCGTAAACCGAAAACAATCAGTAGCAGTAAACCAAGTCACATCTGAGCCTTCGGATGTCAAAAGCTCAGTGCCCCAAGGAACAGTGCTAGCGCCCCTTCTGTTCCTCATACTAATTTGCGACATAGATACCAACACCAGACACAGTACGGTGTCGTCTTTTGCTGATGACACAAAATTAAGCAAGATAGTAAACACACAAGAGGACACGGGCCGACTGCAGGAAGACATGAATGTAGTGTTCCAGTGGACCAGGGAAAACAACATGCAATTCAATGAGGAAAAATTCCAATTAATACGGTATGGAGATAATAATGGTGTTAAAGAAATTACAAATTACTTAACAGAATCTAACCACATAATAGAACGGAAAGACAGTGTGAAAGACCTTGGGGTATTAATGTCTGAAAATATGGATTTCAAAGTACATAACCAGGTCAAAGTGGCGTCTGCGAAACGTCTAACGGGTTGGATTCTGCGTACTTTTAAAACACGCAGGGAATTGCCTATGATAACGCTCTTCAAATCTCTAGTGCTACCGCGGCTTGAATACTGTAGCGTATTAACATCCCCATACAAAGCAGGTGAAATAAATGACGTAGAGAGTGTACAAAGAAATTTCACTTCGCATATAAGTTCGATAAAACATCTACACTATTGGGAGCGTTTAAGAGCACTGAATCTGTACTCACTGGAACGTAGAAGAGAACGTTACCTAATAATATACACGTGGAAAATCGCAGAGGATTTAGTACCAAACCTACATACTCCGATAGTCATGAAATTCAGTGATAGGAGAGGCTGGGAATGCGAAATCCCCCGGATGAATAACAGGGGTGCTATGGGCTCTCTGCGAGAGGGCTGGATATCACACAGAGGCCCAAGTCTCTTCAACAAACTCCCACGGCGAGTAAGAGACATGAGGGACATCTCGTTAGACAACTTCAAGAGAGCCCTAGATGTCGAACTGCAAAAAGTGCCAGACGAGCCCATCCTCGCAAGGGAGCGAGCTGTCGCTTCAAACAGTCTACTGCACCAAATCACCACCCATAACGATGGGCGTCGCGCTCCTTGGTGCCGCTAGAAGAGTGGCGAACACATCAAAAGGTATCAAAAGGTAAGGCGAGTCTCTCTCTGCCTCTCTCAACAGTGTAGCCAAGCGAGCGAGTGTTACATAATAGCGGGGTTCACGCGTTTCACTGGCACCACTGCGAGTGAACCAGACCACGTACAGGGTCCATTCCGGTGTCATTTTGAAGCTATTTTCGCCTAGTTTTCGGCAGAATACACTTCATTTAATGCAGATGCTTGATTTATCATTCAGGAGTGCCTGAATATGCCCTAAATAGCCCAAACAGAGCCGCAGCCAAAGGGTTAAAAACCGCAAATTTAATGCATATGATACCTAAAGGGAACAAGTAAACAGGAACACGTATTATTGCGGGGACGGGACGGGACGAAGGTCATTTAAAAAAATAAAAATAAATAAAAGGAAATAAAAATTATACCAAAAAACGAAACCCCCCCCCCAAAAAAAAATTGTCGGTGTAAATTAATGCCAAGTGCGTCGTGAGAATGAGGGAGATAAAAATGGTGATGAATGCTCTGTGGCCGAAAAATATAAGGCTAAAAATAATGTGTCGAAATATAAATTGCAGATTGAAATTTAATTTATTTACTTTCTGCATCTCTCTCTCTCTCTCTCGTCTCCTCTTCTGCTTTGCTATCCTTTCCTTCCACTGTACCTTACTCTCGGGTTAGCTGTCTCTACTAGAATTAAGTCCTGACCACCCCGCTGGGATCCTAAGGTCTGTGTGGACAGTGTATATATGTAAATTTATGCAAATATATGTAAATCTCTCTGTAAATATTAGAAGGCGTGTGAGCAGTGTAAATATTTCGATAGATGGCTGGAATATAAGTCTTCATGAATGTGTAGTATCATATAATTGTGTATGTAGGAAAGCGAGTGTGTTTGTAAAGAGAGAGAGAGAGAGAGAGAGAGAGAGAGAGAGAGAGAGAGAGAGAGAGAGAGAGGGAGAGAGAGAGAGAGAGAGAGGGAGAGAGAGAGAGAGAGAGAGAGAGAGAGAGAGAGAGAGAAAGAGAGAGAGAGAGAGAGAGAGAGAGAGGGAGAGAGAGAGAGAGAGAGAGAGAGAGGCTCCAGATGGTCCGGTTATGGGCAAGTTCATTAACGGGGCCCACCTCTTCTTTCTTTCTCTCTCTCTCTCTCTCTCTCTCTCTCTCTCTCTCTCTCTCTCTCTCTCTCTCTCTCTCTCTGGCTTGTATACATTCGTTCCCATTCAGCCTACTTTACAAGACGTTTATCCCCATCCAGGTGTCGATTTCTTCCTGGCGAGTGGTAGCGAGCCAGCATCTATATATTTTTGTTTTGACAGCAAGCTAAATTTGTACATTTTTCGATAGAAAAATTTCTCCGGCGAAGCCGGATTTCTTCATACAATGATGGCTCGCTATCGCTCGCCAGGATGAAATCGACACCTGGATGGTAATAAACGTCTTAAAACAGTTGGCTGAATGGGGCCGAATGGATATAAGCCAAAGAGAGAGGGAGAGAAAGAGAAAACAAGCGAGGTGGGCTCCCTTAATTGATATTGTCTTTGTCCCAGTTTTGGTTTGTTTAGTTTGCAAGTTTTACATTTTAATTTAGCTCGCATACAAATAATACAGACAGACTCAGTAATTTAGCTCACATACAAATAATACAGACAGACTCAGTAATGAACAATTTCGTACAATGAGCTGAGCCCGTAAGCTAATGTTTTCCAGCAGGTACCTAGTTGAATACACAATAGGTGGCGCCAGCGAACTTGACAATAATCTTAAGGGGAGGTATTTAGTTTGTTCCCTAGACCTCCATCAAGCTTAAAATTACACCCCCTTGAGTCCCTTTCAAGATAAATTTGTACATTTTTCGGTAGAAAAATGTCCCGGCCGAAGGCCGGTTCCTCTTAAATTACAGGCTCGCTATCGCTCGCCAGGAAAAAATCGACACCTATATGGCACGAAAGGTCTTAAAATTGACAGAAATGGGGTGAAAGTTCTTAAAAACACCAAACTACTGGGGCCAACGTCTTAAAATCTCAAAAGCAATGGGGATAAGCACGAGGGAGAAAGGGGTCCCGAAAAAAATCCCTCAAGTGGAATTCTCCCCTTAACCTCTTATAACTCGAAATGAATAAACGCAATCGGGCTGACGTTTCTATCATTTGGGAAGAGTCCACCAGGAAATAGGTGTGGATATTTACAACCAGTTTGCTCAAGGTCCTTTTGAGTTACGAAGAGGTCAGGGATCCAGATAATTGACCACTTGCGAGTTTCGTTCTATAAGGAAGTTGGAGCCGTAGACATCGATAACTAACAGAATGATCACCTAAATTGCGGTTCTAGTGCTAATATAAATCCATAATACCCAATTCAACATACTCTTTATCCATTAGAAACCTACATTATTATTGTATTTCTGTTGTATATCGATGTCTACAGCTCCAACTTCCTTATAGAACGAAACTCGAAAATGCTCAATTGTCAAGTTCGTTGGCGTTACCTATAGTGCTGTACCTATTTAGGAATTACGAACATATGATAGAAATTTTTGAAAATGTCTAATGACTTATTTCAGTGGCATAATTACACATAATAACATTTATTTTTTACAGAGTACAGACCGAAATACAGTCGCGCTAATAAGTGATGTCTCGGCACCAAGTATGCTTTGATCAATAATTGGTATCAGCAATATCTAAGCTTCATGTCTTCATATCGAGTGAAATATACAAACATGTTCCTACACTTATCCACCCTATACAACATCTGACAGACATTAATACAGCACAGAGCAAGCCAAACGTAATGACAGCTGGGACATGATTAATTAGCTCGATCCTATATATATATATATAAATTATGGATGAAAAACACATAATTAGGTTAGTACTGGTCTATCATGATGGAGTACGCATTTCCGGCACACTGACCCGCCTTCATGGTCATGTACGCAGGTCGTAGGGTAGGCGTATGGATCAATACATACTGTATATACGCAAATACATATGTTGCATCTACCGTTCCCCAAATACTCCTCCAGAGCAAAGTCTTTTTGATTCTCTGTCCTCACAACTCAGTGTCCTCAACTTAAATGCTTCTTCTGAAATCACTGTGTTGGGTGATTTTAATGTCCATAATGTTGAATGGCTCACTCATTCAGCCAGGACTGATGATGCTGGACTTGAATGTGAGCTATTTGCAGACTCATTTAATCTCACTCAACTAGTCAACCAACCCACCCGTGTACCAGATAATCCTAATCATAATTCCCACCTACTGGACTTATTTTTAACAACCAATTCAGAAAATTATGATGTTACAGTGAGGTCCCCGCTTGGATCTTCTGATCACTGTCTGATACAGGCCACCTGTCTATCACCTACCACACCTTCCCACTCTGAACCTGTTTTGGTGACTAAATGGCATTACGATAGGGCAGACTGGGAGGGTCTTCAAGGTTTCTTTATTGATATTCCCTGGACCTCTTTCTTTTCTAATGATGCACACTCCACCTTGAGCCACATACAAGATTTTGTAAAAATTGGAATGGAAACTTTTATTCCTCATCAAAAGTACAGTAAAAGATCTAATTCACCTAAATGGTTTGACCATAATTGTGCTAGAGTAACTGAACAAAAAGCAATAGCCTACAATGCATACACAAGATCAAAAACACATGAAGCCTTTCTTTTGCTAGAAACTCCACCTTGGATGATTCCGGTGCTATTCCTCCCTCTCCGCCCTCCTCTCTCTTACTTATGCCTAATATCCTAATCTCTTCTAAAGATGTACTTTCTACCCTCTCTGGGCTTAACACTAATAAGGCGTACGGTCCGGACGGTGTTCCTCCTGTTGTTCTCAAAAACTTGCTTTCTGTGCTTCCGTGCTGACTCCCTGCCTAGGCAAACTCTTTCGTCTCTGTCTATCCTCTAACGTCTTCCCTTCATGCTGGAAGTTTGCTCACATTCAACCTGTCCCAAAGAAGGGTGACCGCTCTCAACCCTCCAACTATCGTCCAATTGCTCTTATCTCTTGTCTTTCTAAAGTTTTTGAAACTATTCTTGCTTCCAAATTTCTTAAGCATTTCTCTTCTCATAATCTGCTCTCAGATCGCCAGTATGGCTTCCTTAAGGGTCGCTCTACTGGTGATCTTCTTTCATATCTTACTAACTCTTGGTCATCCTCCTTTCGGGACTTCGGTGAGACTTTTTCTATTGCACTAGACATATCGAAAGCCTTCGATAGAGTCTGGCATAAATCTTTAATTTCTAAACTACCCTCCTTCGGTTTCTATCCCTCCATCTGTGCCTTTGTCTCTAATTTCCTTTCCGGCCGTTCCATAGCTGCGGTTGTGGACGGCCATTGTTCACTTCCTCACCCTATAAACTCCGGTGTTCCTCAGGGCTCTGTCCTATCTCCTATTCTCTTTCTAATTTTTATAAATGATCTCCTTAACTGTACCTTAATTCCCATCCATTCATACGCAGACGACTCAACCTTACACTACTCCATTAGTTTTTCAGAACGCCCCAGCCAGCAATCCCTCAACGACAAACGTAATGAAGCCATAGAACTCTTAAATTCTGATCTAAATACTATTTCCAATTGGGGCAGAGATAACCTTGTTAACTTTAATGCTTCCAAAACCCAATTTCTCCATCTATCTACCCGTCAGGATCTCCCAGCGGACTATCCCTTATTCTTCAACAATACAAAAATCAACCCTTCATCTTCTCTCAATATTCTTGGTGTCTCTTTTTCTTCTGCTCTCATTTGGAAGGACCATATTACCAGTCTTGCTAAGGCAGCCTCCCAGAAGCTGGGTGTGCTCAACCGCCTTAGGGGGTTCTTTTCCCCTGCACAGCTTCTTGCTCTGTACAGGGGCATAGTGCGCCCTTGTATTGAGTATTGTTCACATGTGTGGGGAGGTTCCTCTCACACCGCTCTCCTAGACAAAGTTGAAAGGAAGGCCTTTCGTATCATTAACTCCCGTCCACTCACCAACTCTCTGCAATCTCTCTCTCTCCGCCGCAATGTTGCATCTCTCTCGCTATTCTATCGCTACTATAATAATCAGTGTTCCTCAGAGCTATCCCAGTGCATACCACCTCCTTTACGTAGGGCACGTGGTACCCGTCTTGCAACTCAATCCCACCCCTACTCTGTGCAACTCTCCAACCCAAGAGTGAAACGTTACTCTCAAACTTTCTTCTACTCAACATCTGAGCTCTGGAACACTCTCCCAGAATCAGTCTTTCCCTCTTCCTATGACTTAAATTGCTTCAAACTCCGTGTGTCCAGGCATTTTGGCTCGAACGTCCCATGATTTTGGCCGTGTCACTCTTTCAACTATGGGGGAGGCACTCGCTATAGGCAGTTATGCCTTTTGCCTCCCTCAATCACATAGAAAAAAAAAAAAAAAAAAAAAAAATTACTTTAGAAACATCAGAAATCATGCCAAAACTGTATTAAACCTAACTAAATCAAACTTTCTCCACAAGCAGGCAAATAAACTTCTAAATAATCCAAATGATAACAAAATATTTTGGTCTACTCTTAACTCATTTAAATCCAACTTCACTACTGCTTCATCCATTCCACCATTAAAATCTCTGACTGGCAATCTTGTAAGTGACCCACGAGGTAAAGCTAACCTTCTTGCGGATATTTTCTCCACCAACTCAACCTTAGATGAAATAAATCAAGATGTCCCTGTACTTAATTTTAATTCGCCTGAAATTCCCTCACTTAAGATCCACACCAGACATGTCAAAACTATTTTGCAGAATCTCTCAGTAGATAAGGCTCCTGGTCCAGATGAAATTCCTCCAATAGTACTTAAGAATTGCTCCTTGGTGCTCGCTCCTGTATTGGCAAAATGTTTCCGTCTGTGTACTCATACCTCATGCTTCCCAGTACCCTGGAAAGAAGCAAACATCCATCCACTTCCTAAAAAAGGTGCCTCTTCAGATCCATCAAACTACAGACCAATAGCTATAACTTCCACTCTTGGTAAAGTCTTTGAAATTATATTAAATAATCACATAATTAAGCATCTTGAGAATAATAAATTAATCAGTGATAGGCAATATGGTTTTAGACGATGTCGATCAACTGCAGACATGCTTTGCCTTCTTACGCATCAAATCAACCAAGCTACAGACCAACGTGGTGAAACACATACAATAGCACTGGATATATCAAAGGCATTTGATAGAGTCTGGCATCAATCCTTATTGTCGAAGATGTCACACTACGGCCTTGCATCATTAGTTCCACTAATTTCTTCTTATCTTCAAAACAGAAAAATACGTGTAATGGTAGATGGCCTTTATTCTCAATTTCACTCAATAAATGCTGGTGTTCCCCAGGGATCAGTTTTGGCCCCAATTCTGTTCCTCATTCATATCAATGATCTCATATCTACCACTCATAATCCAATACATTCCTACGCAGATGACTCAACACTCCACAGTTCCTTCACATTTACCAATTCTTTCACCCAACCCGATCTTACAAATTCAAAAATAAACACTGCAATTTCTCTGAACCAGGACCTTTCTAGAATTAATGGATGGGGACAAAAGAATCTAGTTTCCTTTAATGCACAGAAAACCAAGTACATTCAATTTTCTAACCGACAGAATCTCACTGACTCCCTTATATTTTTTAATGATGTAAATATTCCCACTTCCCCTTGTATTGACATTCTCGGTGTAACATTAACTACTAACTTGAGCTGGACACATTATGTTAGAAGCATTGCTAAGAATGCCTCTAAAAAACTGGGACTCGTGTACAGAGTTCGAGAATTCTTCACTGACGAGCAGTTGGCCGTAATATATAAAAGTCATGTGCGTTCTC
>JBAKBP010003725.1:0-82500 GCA_037953745.1 Lithodes maja | reverse complement strand
ATGTAACAATTTATCTAGATTGTGTTGCATATTGTCAACTTGATCTTATGAGAGTACGCTATTTGCAATTTTTGTATCGTCAGCAAATTTTCAGATTGTACAGGTGAGACCCTCATCTATGTCGTAGATGTAAATTAGAAAGAGAATTGGTCCTAGTACCGATCCCTGGGGTACCCCGCTACTTACATTGGTCCATTTAGATGCCTTACCGTTTATGACTAGTCTTTGCTTTCTGTCGCTGAGCCAATTTTCTATCCATTTCAACACACCGTCTTGTATTCCATGCGCTTTTAGTTTTAGCAGTAAACGTTTGTGGGGAACTTTGTCAAAGGCCTTTTGAAAATCAAGGTATATAATATCTACAGCTTTACTCTCATCGTAGAGGTTGAGGATATCGTGGAAGAAGTCTAAGAGGTTTGTTAAACAGGAACGTTTTTTACGAAAGCCGTGTTGAGTATCTTTAAGTATGTTATTTTCCTCTAAGTGATTTACGAGGCTGTCTCTTATGACCGTTTCTAGCATTTTACATACAACTGAGGTTAAGCTAATTGGACGATAGTTACTGGGTAGGGATTTGCTGCCTTTTTTGAATATCGGTGTTACGTTGGCTATCTTCCACTGATCAGGCATAGTTCCAGACTGCAAGGATTTATTGAATAGTAATGTCAGTGGTTTGGAGAGCTCATCCTTAGCTTCCTTTAGAACTCTAGGCGAGATTGTATCAGGTCCAGGCGTTTTATGTACCTTGAGTTTATCTAAACAATTCAATACTTCTCTCTCTGTAATGGTGATATTGCTTAGAACATCTGAATTATCAATCTGAATCGGCGATGGTGTAGGGATATCACTGAGGTCTTCTGTTGTAAAAACTGATGCAAAGAAGGTATTGAGGGCTCTCCTCTCACACTACTGATCCACCTGGTGAACAAGCCTACGTCTTTTCTATCCTAAATGACCTAGAGCAGTTAGTTCAGCAACCCCCCCGTATCCCGGATCGCATCGGAGATCGGCCCAACATTCTTGACCTGTTTCTAACTTCTAACCCTTCTTCTTATACTGTCGATCTTTTCTCTCCTTTGGGCTCCTCCGACCATAAACTTATCTCTGTCACCTGTCCTATCTCTCCAGTACAGCCACCCGATCCTCCTAGCCGGCGGCGCTTGTGGCACTTTGGCGCTGCCGACTGGGAGGCTCTTCAGCAGTACTTCTTTGATTTCCCATGGAATGATTTCTGCTTCCATGGCCGAGGACCCTCGGAGAGTGCTGAACGCATTACCGAGGTAATCCTATCGGGCATGGAAGCATACATTCCATTCTCTTTCTCTCAGACTAATGCTAAAAAATCTTGGTTTACTCACGCCTGTTCTACTGCTGTCCGCAATAAGGAGGAAGCATTCAAACGGTACCGACGCCTTAAAACTCAAGACTCTCATTCTTCATATGTTTCTGCCCGGAATCAAGCCAAATCTGTTCTTCGACTTGCCAAACACTCTTTCATCAATAATAAATGCACTGAACTATCCAACTCTAGCTCTTCCCAAGCTTTCTGGCATCTAGCCAAAAACCTCTCCAACAATTTCTCTTCCTCGTCTTTCCCTCCCCTTTCCCACTCTGATGGCACAACCATCACTTCTTCCTCTGACAAAGCTAAACTCTTTGCTCAAACTTTTGCTAGAAACTCCACCTTGGATGATTCCGGTGCTATTCCTCCCTCTCCGCCCTCCTCTCTCTTACTTATGCCTAATATCCTAATCTCTTCTAAAGATGTACTTTCTACCCTCTCTGGGCTTAACACTAATAAGGCGTACGGTCCGGACGGTGTTCCTCCTGTTGTTCTCAAAAACTGTGCTTCCGTGCTGACTCCCTGCCTAGGCAAACTCTTTCGTCTCTGTCTATCCTCTAACGTCTTCCCTTCATGCTGGAAGTTTGCTCACATTCAACCTGTCCCAAAGAAGGGTGACCGCTCTCAACCCTCCAACTATCGTCCAATTGCTCTTATCTCTTGTCTTTCTAAAGTTTTTGAAACTATTCTTGCTTCCAAATTTCTTAAGCATTTCTCTTCTCATAATCTGCTCTCAGATCGCCAGTATGGCTTCCTTAAGGGTCGCTCTACTGGTGATCTTCTTTCATATCTTACTAACTCTTGGTCATCCTCCTTTCGGGACTTCGGTGAGACTTTTTCTATTGCACTAGACATATCGAAAGCCTTCGATAGAGTCTGGCATAAATCTTTAATTTCTAAACTACCCTCCTTCGGTTTCTATCCCTCCATCTGTGCCTTTGTCTCTAATTTCCTTTCCGGCCGTTCCATAGCTGCGGTTGTGGACGGCCATTGTTCACTTCCTCACCCTATAAACTCCGGTGTTCCTCAGGGCTCTGTCCTATCTCCTATTCTCTTTCTAATTTTTATAAATGATCTCCTTAACTGTACCTTAATTCCCATCCATTCATACGCAGACGACTCAACCTTACACTACTCCATTAGTTTTTCAGAACGCCCCAGCCAGCAATCCCTCAACGACAAACGTAATGAAGCCATAGAACTCTTAAATTCTGATCTAAATACTATTTCCAATTGGGGCAGAGAAAACCTTGTTAACTTTAATGCTTCCAAAACCCAATTTCTCCATCTATCTACCCGTCAGGATCTCCCAGCGGACTATCCCTTATTCTTCAACAATACAAAAATCAACCCTTCATCTTCTCTCAATATTCTTGGTGTCTCTTTTTCTTCTGCTCTCATTTGGAAGGACCATATTACCAGTCTTGCTAAGGCAGCCTCCCAGAAGCTGGGTGTGCTCAACCGCCTTAGGGGGTTCTTTTCCCCTGCACAGCTTCTTGCTCTGTACAGGGGCATAGTGCGCCCTTGTATTGAGTATTGTTCACATGTGTGGGGAGGTTCCTCTCACACCGCTCTCCTAGACAAAGTTGAAAGGAAGGCCTTTCGTATCATTAACTCCCGTCCACTCACCAACTCTCTGCAATCTCTCTCTCTCCGCCGCAATGTTGCATCTCTCTCGCTATTCTATCGCTACTATAATAATCAGTGTTCCTCAGAGCTATCCCAGTGCATACCACCTCCTTTACGTAGGGGCACGTGGTACCCGTCTTGCAACTCAATCCCACCCCTACTCTGTGCAACTCTCCAACCCAAGAGTGAAACGTTACTCTCAAACTTTCTTCTACTCAACATCTGAGCTCTGGAACTCTCTCCCAGAATCAGTCTTTCCCTCTTCCTATGACTTAAATTGCTTCAAACTCCGTGTGTCCAGGCATTTTGGCTCGAACGTCCCTTGATTTTGGCCGTGTCACTCTTTCAACTATGGGGGAGGCACTCGCTATAGGCAGTTATGCCTTTTGCCTCCCTCAATCACATAGAAAAAAAAAAAAAAAAAAAAAAAACATTACTCATTTGTACTTCGTCTTTGGTATATTCTCCATTTTCATCGACTAACGGTCCAACAGTTGAAGTAACTACTTTTTTCTTTCTGATATAACTATAGAATTCTTTCGGGTTTGTTTTACTTTGATTCGCAATATTTTTTTTTTTTTTTTTTTTTTCTATGTGATTGAGGGAGGCAAAAGGCATAACTGCCTATAGCGAGTGCCTCCCCCATAGTTGAAAGAGTGACAGGGCCAAAATCAAGGGACGTTCGAGCCAAAATGCCTGGACACACGGAGTTTGAAGCAATTTAAGTCATAGGAAGAGGGAAAGACTGATTCTGGGAGAGAGTTCCAGAGCTCAGATGTTGAGTAGAAGAAAGTTTGAGAGTAACGTTTCACTCTTGGGTTGGAGAGTTGCACAGAGTAGGGGTGGGATTGAGTTGCAAGACGGGTACCACGTGCCCTACGTAAAGGAGGTGGTATGCACTGGGATAGCTCTGAGGAACACTGATTATTATAGTAGCGATAGAATAGCGAGAGAGATGCAACATTGCGGCGGAGAGAGAGAGATTGCAGAGAGTTGGTGAGTGGACGGGAGTTAATGATACGAAAGGCCTTCCTTTCAACTTTGTCTAGGAGAGCGGTGTGAGAGGAACCTCCCCACACATGTGAACAATACTCAATACAAGGGCGCACTATGCCCCTGTACAGAGCAAGAAGCTGTGCAGGGGAAAAGAACCCCCTAAGGCGGTTGAGCACACCCAGCTTCTGGGAGGCTGCCTTAGCAAGACTGGTAATATGGTCCTTCCAAATGAGAGCAGAAGAAAAAGAGACACCAAGAATATTGAGAGAAGATGAAGGGTTGATTTTTGTATTGTTGAAGAATAAGGGATAGTCCGCTGGGAGATCCTGACGGGTAGATAGATGGAGAAATTGGGTTTTGGAAGCATTAAAGTTAACAAGGTTTTCTCTGCCCCAATTGGAAATAGTATTTAGATCAGAATTTAAGAGTTCTATGGCTTCATTACGTTTGTCATTGAGGGATTGTTGGCTGGGGCGTTCTGAAAAACTAATGGAGTAGTGTAAGGTTGAGTCGTCTGCGTATGAATGGATGGGAATTAAGGTACAGTTAAGGAGATCATTTATAAAAATTAGAAAGAGAATAGGAGATAGGACAGAGCCCTGAGGAACACCAGAGTTTATAGGGTGAGGAAGTGAACAATGGCCGTCCACAACCGCAGCTATGGAACGGCCGGAAAGGAAATTAGAGACAAAGGCACAGATGGAGGGATAGAAACCGAAGGAGGGTAGTTTAGAAATTAAAGATTTATGCCAGACTCTATCGAAGGCTTTCGATATGTCTAGTGCAATAGAAAAAGTCTCACCGAAGTCCCGAAAGGAGGATGACCAAGAGTTAGTAAGATATGAAAGAAGATCACCAGTAGAGCGACCCTTAAGGAAGCCATACTGGCGATCTGAGAGCAGATTATGAGAAGAGAAATGCTTAAGAAATTTGGAAGCAAGAATAGTTTCAAAAACTTTAGAAAGACAAGAGATAAGAGCAATTGGACGATAGTTGGAGGGTTGAGAGCGGTCACCCTTCTTTGGGACAGGTTGAATGTGAGCAAACTTCCAGCATGAAGGGAAGACGTTAGAGGATAGACAGAGACGAAAGAGTTTGCCTAGGCAGGGAGTCAGCACGGAAGCACAGTTTTTGAGAACAACAGGAGGAACACCGTCCGGACCGTACGCCTTATTAGTGTTAAGCCCAGAGAGGGTAGAAAGTACATCTTTAGAAGAGATTAGGATATTAGGCATAAGTAAGAGAGAGGAGGGCGGAGAGGGAGGAATAGCACCGGAATCATCCAAGGTGGAGTTTCTAGCAAAAGTTTGAGCGAAGAGTTTAGCTTTGTCAGAGGAAGAAGTGATGGTTGTGCCATCAGAGTGGGAAAGGGGAGGGAAAGACGAGGAAGAGAAATTGTTGGAGAGGTTTTTGGCTAGATGCCAGAAAGCTTGGGAAGAGCTAGAGTTGGATAGTTCAGTGCATTTATTATTGATGAAAGAGTGTTTGGCAAGTCGAAGAACAGATTTGGCTTGATTCCGGGCAGAAACATATGAAGAATGAGAGTCTTGAGTTTTAAGGCGTCGGTACCGTTTGAATGCTTCCTCCTTATTGCGGACAGCAGTAGAACAGGCGTGAGTAAACCAAGATTTTTAGCATTAGTCTGAGAGAAAGAGAATGGAATGTATGCTTCCATGCCCGATAGGATTACCTCGGTAATGCGTTCAGCACTCTCCGAGGGTCCCCGGCCATGGAAGCAGAAATCATTCCATGGGAAATCAAAGAAGTACTGCCGAAGAGCCTCCCAGTCGGCAGCGCCAAAGTGCCACAAGCGCCGCCGGCTAGGAGGATCGGGTGGCTGTACTGGAGAGATAGGACAGGTGACAGAGATAAGTTTATGGTCGGAGGAGCCCAAAGGAGAGAAAAGATCGACAGTATAAGAAGAAGGGTTAGAAGTTAGAAACAGGTCAAGAATGTTGGGCCGATCTCCGATGCGATCCGGGATACGGGTGGGTTGCTGAACTAACTGCTCTAGGTCATTTAGGATAGAAAAGACGTAGGCTTGTTC
The DNA here is from genome assembly GCA_037953745.1 of Lithodes maja. Lineage (NCBI taxonomy): Eukaryota > Metazoa > Arthropoda > Malacostraca > Decapoda > Lithodidae > Lithodes > Lithodes maja. Next base: position 76,486 of record JBAKBP010003725.1, on the reverse strand, counting down.
ACCAGGCGGATCAGTAGTGTGAGAGGAGAGCCATTGGCGGTGGTGAACGTTGAAATCTCCTAAGATGGAGATTTCTGAGAAAGGAGAAATGGATAGAATGTGTTCCACTGTAGAGTTTAGATAGTCAAAGAATTTAGGAAAGTTGGTAGAGTTAGGGGAAAGATAGACAGCACAGAAATATTTAGTAAGAGAATGACAGGAAAGTTTGAGCCATAAAGTTGAGAATTCAGAGGAGTCGAAATCGGGAACACGAGAGCAAGTGAGTTTGTTGTGCACATATGCACAACATCCGCCATTGGCTTTGAAACTAGGATAGAGAAAGTAGGAGGATACAGAAAAGGGGTTGCTGGATGTTGCTACAGACACCTGGGTTTCGGTGAGGAAGAGAAGATCAGGTTTGTAGGAGGAGAGATGGTGCTCAACAGAGTGAAAGTTAGAGGAAAGTCCGCGAATGTTGCAGAAATTAATAGAAAGAGTAACAGGCCGAGGTCCAGGTAATTGTGTGGGGTCGTCAGGGGATGGTCGGTCGGGTGAGGGGGCATTTATGGTCCCCCCCCCCTGGGGACTCCGAGGCTGGGCTAAAATTCATCATTGTGTTTTTTTAATTTTGGTGTGGAGGAATGAAGTGTGGTGTGCATGTTTAGTGTAGTGAAGTGGATAGGAGGAGGAGGTGTTTGTGAGAGCTAGCTGGATTGCTCTCAGTGTAAATGAGGCACAAAGAAAATCAGTAAGAGAGGCCAAGCAAATGAAACAGGAGTTCCAGCGACTCTTTATCACATGCCTATAACCTCACCTGGGTCTAGCCCTGATCGATTGGTGCCTACAATCTCCCCACAAATATGTAACTCTAGGGTCTTTTTACTTTGCTTAATTAACTTTTTGGCTTTGCGTCGTAGCTCTACAAATTTCATCCGTTCTTCGTCATTTTGTGAGGATTTTAATCTATCATTAGCATTTTTTTTTAGCAAGCAGGCAGTTTGAAATATCTTTAATCCACCATTTGGGCTTATTATTATGGCCTGGACGCCGTAGTAGGGACCACAAGGTCTGTGCAGCCTGTGTTTTTGTTTTTTTCTATGCGTAGGGAGGCGACAAAAGGCAGGCTGGCTGTAGCGAGTGTCTCCCCCAAAATTAGAGTGCCAGACAAATTCAAGGGACATTAAGAGTCAAAATGCCTTGACACACGAAGTTTAAAGCAGTCTAAGTCATAGGATGAAGGAAAGATTGATTGAGGGAGAGAGTTCCAGACTTCACTTGTTGCGTAGAAGAAAGACTGAGAAAATTTGCCAATTCTTGGGTTGGAGAGCTGGACAGAATAGGAGTGGGACTGAGTTGAAAGGCAGGTGCCTCGCTCCATACAATGCTGGCTCGCTATTGCTCGCCAGGAAGAAAACGACACCTGGATGGGGATAAACGTCTTAAAACAGTAGGCTGAATGGGGCCGAATGGATACTAGCCAGGGAAAGAGAGAAAAGGAGAGCAAGATACAAAAAAAGCCGGTGACCCCCCCTCCCCCCCCTTAAGGTGAAATTGGATAGAGTTAATGGAAACTAATGAATGGGGCTAAATTTAATTATGGCCGGAAGTGATGGATGTTGAGAGAGAGAAAGAGAGAGAGAGAGAGAGAGAGAGAGAGAGAGAGAAAATTCGGTTATTATATTTGTCTTTAAGGGGGGTCACCGGCTTTTTTGTTATCTCTCTCTCCTTTTCGCTGGCTTGTATCCATTCGGCCCCATTCAGCCAACTGTTTTAAGACGTTTATCCCCATCCAGGTGTCTATATATTCTTGGCGAGCGATAGCGAGCAAGCATTGTATGGAGAAATCCGGCTTCGCCGGAGAAATTTTTCTATCGAAAAATGTACAGATTTAGCTTGCTGTCAAAACAAAAATATATATATGCTGGCTCGCTACCGCTCGCCAGGAAAATATTGACACCTAGATGGGGGTAAACGTCTTAAAATAGTTGGATGAATGGGGCCGAATGGATACAAGCCAAAGAGAGAGGGAGAGAAAGAGAAAAACCTCGAGGTGGGCTCCCTTAATGGATACTAATGAATGGGGCTACATTTAATATGACCAGATGTGATGGATGGTGGGACGGAGAGATAATTTAGTTATCATATTTATCTTAAACTTTGTTGTCTCCGGCACTACATCATTAACCCTTTCACGCACAGAACACGATATGATCCTATGCTGGGATACTTTAAAGCCTTTGTTACCATCATGGGTATTTAGAAACCTTTAGTTTATTTACTTCAACCTCTGCAGTTGTCTTTGAGTTAGCTGTGGGCAGAACACTAATTTTGGAGAGGTAATTATAAGATTGAGAGAACTATTTATGCTGGTTAATCGGCAACCCCTGCGTCCACACGTGCGTGAAAGGGTTAATTTGATTGATATCCAAATAACTTACATTATTTATCATCGATTTATATTATCGAACAACAGTAACTGGCGCCCAATATCAATAGTTTGTATTGATTCGATAGACATTGATGCCTTTACATTTTTCAATCAAATCGTTCATTCTTTTACCCACTCTCCTTAGTGTTTCGTTTTTCTTCTATTATCCACTTTTCCATCTTAACCCTTTCACGCACATATGACACAGAGGTTGCCAGATTAGCAATAAGAAATAGAGTTCTCTCACTCTTATAATTACCTCTCCAAAATTAGTTTTCTGCCCACAGCTAACTCAAAGACAGCAGAGGTTGAAGTAACTAACCTAAAGGTTTCTAAATACCCCTGATGGTAACAAAGGTTTTAAAGTATCCCCAATAGGCTCAAAATCGCGTCATATGTCGGAAAGGGTTAACTCTTCCCCCCCCCCCTCCCCCCCTGGGGCTGGCCTTCTAAATGACAGCACTCCTATCAGGGCGATCTGGCCAAAAAGCGTTGTAATAGGCCTAGGAATATATTTTTTATTTTAACTGAGAGAGAATTCACTCAAATCTCGAAATGTAGCCCTGTTTTTTTATCTGTAGACTGGGATTGAGTAGAGCTCTCTAGGTCAACTGGTTCAGTTGTGAAGACGATTTCCGTGGAGAGAGTTTTGATGCGGTTTTAGCAGCAATATCGGACAGTTAAAACGCTAATTTTTGTTCAACCAAACAACACCAAAAGTCCGACTTCTTCGACTTCTTCTTGTTTTTGAAGCTGCGCGTCGCTCCGACCGGCTTGGTTTACAAACGTTTCGCCGGGCGGCTTTCAAACCACGCTTAATAGGCTTTCAACCTTACGAAGTTTAAAAGGACTCCCGGGCTCCTGGCCTTTGCAAGGGGTGTAATTTTAAAATGACACCCGGGCAGGAAGGGTTAAGGGGCGAGGGTTAATTTTGCTGTACCCCCTTCTCCCTCATGTTTAGTAACATTAGTTTTCAGATTTTAGGACGTTCGGCGTATTAGTTTGGCGATTTTAAGAATTTTCGTCCCATTTTTGTGTCAATATTAATACCTTTCGTGCAATTAAGGTATCGATTTAAAATATATATATATATATATATATATATACTGTGTATATATATATATATATATATATATACAGGTATATATATACTGTATAGTGTATATACCTGTATATGCAAAACACACAAAACGTAAATTAAAATACACACACTAACTCACAGACAAAGCTTCGAACCCCTTGCATATCAATTATTTGGTCATGTTTTATGATATAATCCCCTACCTTCCACAGAGGGTCATAAATAACATAAAATATATATTTAACCTCCCACTGGTTTTCCTTATTGTTATTATCTTGAATGAGTGTGTGTGTATTTATATATGAGGGTAATGCATTGGGTGTATGCATGTATATCTATGTATGTTTTGTTTTGTTTTCTATATTCCAACTACTCCCTCTCGGGCATAGGCTGAGAGCCTGTGCATTCAACCGTACATTGAACGGCGAAGCCCGTGAGGTCTCGTTCCAGTCTAGGGAGTGAGACATGTGAAGCACTTTGGGATACAACCAGCCCCCGATATCTTGCCTGCGCAAGACGCACGGCTCGATGCAGCCACATCTCTGAAGCTGCTTCACTCCAGTGCTTCACTGTTTCACTTCCTAGACTCAGACGCTCACTCTCAGAACGCCACCTATTGAACAATTAACTCACTAGGCATTGCACCCCTGTACCATATTTTAAATATGGGAATATTCATACAATTATATTTTGAATATGGGAATATTCATACAATGATATTTAATCAGGGAACAATGAGGGTATTTTTTGGGCGTTTCGGTGTGCTATGTGGTAATGCACTGATACTAGGAAGAGCACAAATTCCATCCCAACAATATCTTCCCATTGACATATCGGGATTCGAACCCGGGACCATTGGATTACCAGTCCAGTGGCATGACCACTCTACCACACCTCCCCTAAAATGTATGTATGTATGTATGTATGTATGTATGTAACTATGTATGTATGTATGTATGCATAGACATTATTATTTTCTTGCTTTCCTTCTTTCCTCCCTTCCATTCCCTCCTGTTGTTTACTATGTAAATCTGCTTGACCTGAGTCCGATCCCAGCCAAGGCGGACATATTTAGTGGGTGTGGTACTACGTCCTAGCGTGTTTCACATGCTCGCACCCAGTCACACACACACTAGTAACACACATAACAAAGCCACTTCCTCTCTCTCCCCTCTCAACACTAACCGTTTGGGTGGCGATTTTGAGACCTTTGGCCTCATTTCTTTGTCAATATATAGACATTTCATGCCATTTACATTACGATTTTTTCCTGGTGAGCAATAGCGAGCCTGTAATTTTAGAAGGAAACGATCTTCAAAGGGAATCTAAGGGGTATTTTTGAAAGCTTGATGGAGGTCTAGCGAGGAAACTAAAAATAGATATTAATATATATATATATATATATATATATATATATATATATATATATAATTATATAGACCATACAATAAACACTACCCCCTTGAGAAGAGATGGAGAAGTACGGTGGCACTAATAAGTCATGTCCCAGCTGTCATTACGTTTGGCTCGCTCTGTGCTGTATTAATGTATGTCAGATGTTGAATAGGGTGGGTAAGTGTAGGAACATGTTTGTATATTTCACTCGATATGAAGAAATGAAGCTTGGATAGTGCTGATGCCAGTTATTGATCAAAACATACTTTGGTGACGAGACATAATTTATTAGCACGACTGTACACTCATAAAATAAGAATAAATTAAAAAGAAGCGAGAGAGAGCAACAGGCGTGTACGGAATATAACTTAATTTTATTTACGATTTATTTCAGGGAGATACTCTGAAACAAATCTAATATAATTATACTGTATGTGAGAAGCATCCTCGCAAACTATAGTCTATTCGCTGTAAGTAGGCGAGAAATCATGACCTCTAACCTCTGTAACTCAAAAAGGGCTAGAGCAAATTGATTGTACATTTCCACATCTATTCCTTGACTGACTCTTCCCAAATGGTAGACATATTAGCTCGATTACTCTAGTCGTTTTTGAGTTACAGAGGTTAGAGGTCATGATTTATCGCCTACTTACAGCGAATAGACTATAGTTTCAACACCACGACCAACACCACCTACAACAATACCTACCACCTACAGCAATACCACACACCTAAACACCACCAGTTTCACCACCTACTCCACCACGTAGAACAACACCACCACCTACACCACCACCTACAGCAATACCACACACCTAAACACCACCAGTTTCACCACCTACACCACCACGTAGAACAACACCACCACCTACACCACCACCTACAGCAATACCACACACCTAAACACCACCAGTCTCACCACCTACACCACCACGTAGAACAACACCTCCACCTACAGCAATACCACACACCTAAACACCACCAGTCTCACCACCTACACCACCAGTCTCACCACCTACACCACCAGTCTCACCACCTACACCACCACGTAGAACAACACCTCCACCTACACCACCACCTACAGCAATACCACACACCTAAACACCACCAGTCTCACCACCTACACCACCAGTCTCACCACCTACACCACCAGTCTCACCACCTACACCACCAGTCTCACCACCTACACCACCAGTCTCACCACCTACACCACCACGTAGAACAACACCTCCACCTACACCACCACCTACAGCAATACCACACACCTAAACACCACCAGTCTCACCACCTACACCACAGTCTCACCACCTACACCACCACGTAGAACAACACCTCCACCTACACCACCACCTACAGCAATACCACACACCTAAACACCACCAGTCTCACCACCTACACCACCACCTACAGCAATACCACACACCTAAACATCACCAGTCTCACCACCTACACCACCAGTCTCACCACCTACACCACCAGTCTCACCACCTACACCACCACCTACAGCAATACCACACACCTAAACATCACCAGTCTCACCACCTACACCACCAGTCTCACCACCTACACCACCAGTCTCACCACCTACACCACCAGTCTCACCACCTACACCACTAGTCTCACCACCTACACCACCACGTAGAACAACACCTCCACCTACAGCAATACCACACACCTAAACATCACCAGTCTCACCACCTCCACCTAGTAAAATACCCTCTCCCTTGCGGCGAGTGCGAGGCACCCGCCTTGCAACACAGTCCCACTCCTATTCGGTCCAGCTCTCCAACCCAAGAATTGGCAAATTTTCTCAGTCTTTCTTCTACTCAACAAGTGAACTCTGGAACGCTCTCTCTCAATCAGTCTTTTCTTCATCCTATGACCTGGACTGCTTTAAACTTTGTGTCCAGGCACTTTGACTCCAGCGTCCCTTGATCTTTGGCTCAGTCACTCTTTTAACTTTGGGGGGAGACACTCGTTACAGTCAACCTGCCTTTTGTCTCTTCCATGCACCACCAGCCTCACCACCTACACCACCACGTAGAACAATATCACCCACCTAAACACCACACCCAGTTTCACCACCTACACCACCACCACCTAATCCGCCCACCTAATCCGCCCAGATCCTACTAAGTCCTGGCCACCGCAACATAATTACTGTATGCAAATTAAGGGGAGACAGACAGTTTTTTTTCTGGACCCCCTTCTCCCTCATGTTTAGCCCCACTAGTTTTGAGATTTTAAGACGTTGGTTCCATTGGTTTGGGGATTTTATGACCTTTCACCCCATTTTGCTGTCAATATTAGGACCCTTCGTGCTATTTAGGGGCCGAATTTTTTCCTTGCGAGCGATAGCGAGCCTGTAATTTTAGGAGGAATCGGCCTTTGGCCGGGACATTTTTTTTTTTTTTTTCTAAGCTTGATGGAGGTCTAGCGAGGAAACTAAGAAATAAATAATAAATTAATTAATAGAACAAAAAAAGAGGCTCATCCCCCCTTAAAGAGGCTCATCCCCCCTTAAAGAGGCTCATCCCCCCTTAAAGAGGCTCATCCCCCCTTAAAGAGGCTCATCCCTCCTTAAAGAGGCTCATCCCCCCTTAAAGAGGCTCATCCCCCCTTACAGAGGCTCATCCCTCCTTAAAGAGGCTCATCCCCCTTAAAGAGGCTCATCCCTCCTTAAAGAGGCTCATCCCTCCTTAAAGAGGCTCATCCCCCCTTAAAGAGGCTCATCCCCCCTTAAAGAGGCTCATCCCCCCTTAAAGAGGCTCATCCCCCCTTAAAGAGGCTCATCCCTCCTTAAAGAGGCTCATCCCCCCTTAAAGAGGCTCATCCCCCCTTAAAGAGGCTCATCCCCCCTTAAAGAGGCTCATCCCCCCTTAAAGAGGCTCATCCCCCTTAAAGAGGCTCATCCCCCTTAAAGAGGCTCATCCCCCCTTAAAGAGGCTCATCCCCCTTAAAGAGGCTCATCCCCCTTAAAGAGTACATCGTTTGCAAATTTTGATCACTACCCACTACTACTTGTCTAAGCTTCCACAGAGTATATAGATAATGAGTATATATATATATATATATATATATATATATATATATATATATATATATATATATATATATAAATATATATATATATATATATATATATATATATATGTGTATATATAGATAGCGACATAGATAGATAGAGATAGATAAATAAATAGATAGATATATAGAGAGATAGACAGAAAGAGAGAGAGAGAGAGAGAGAGAGAGAGAGAGAGAGAGAGAGAGAGAGAGAGAGAGAGAGAGAGAGAGAGAGAGAGATTTCTTGTTCTAAAGCTCTTGAGGCCTTTATAGCCACATTTCATCAATCACTGCCAAAACTTCAACTGGAGAATGAAAATTGACGACAGAAGCCAATAGGGGTAGAAGGAGGTGGGTGAGGGGGGGAGGGGGGGAACAAGAAGCCGGAAAGGAATACAAGGGAAAGCAAGCAACAACAGACACATTGATCCATATAAGGCTGCTTGTAAACTAAACTACCCAGCCTATGTGAAAAAAGGAAATAAAGGAGTACAAAGGAAATCAAGCAACAACAGATCTGGTGACCCTTCTAGGCTGAAATGATAGCACAGGTAATTCAGGGCTAAGACCTAGATACGTATTTTGTTAAGGGGAGGTTTCTATAGTGTGTTGCTTAGACCTCCATCAAACTTAAAATTACATCCCCTAGACCCCCTTTCAAGATAAATATGTAAATTTTTCGGTAGAAAAATGTCCCGGCCGAAGGCCGATTTCTCTTAAGTTACAGGCTCGCTATCGCTCGCCAGGAAAAAAATCGACACCTACATGGCACGAAAGGTTTTAAAATTGACAGAAATGGGGTGAAAGTTATTAAAATCGCCAAACTAATGGGGCAAACGTCTTAAAATCTCAAAAGCAATGGGGCTAAACATGAGGGAGAAGGAAGTTCGAAAACAAATCCCTCAAGTGGAAACCTCCCCTATTAAGTTTCAAAAATTTGAACTTCATTCGAAAATATATACATTGCCTCGTAAGAATGAAAAGGCTTTCCAATTATCATACAACCATTTTCACTGTAATTGGTTGAATGATAAACAAAACAAAAAAAATCTATGTGAGTGAGGGAGGCAAAAGGCAGAACTGCCTATACCGAGTGCCTCCCCACATAGTTGAAGGAGTGACAGGGCCAAAATCAAGGGACGTTCGAGCCCAAATGTGCCTGGACACACGGAGTTTGAAGCAATTTAAGTCCTGCAAAGTATTTGTTGACATCAATATTGTCAATACCTTTTAAAATCATTTTAAAGGGAGGTTTCCACTTGAAGGACTTTTTTCTTGACCCCTTTCTCCCTCATGTCTAGCCCCATCGCTTTTGAAATTTTAAGACGTTTGCCCCATTAGTTGGTGATTTTAAGAAGTTCCGCCCCATTCTGTCAATTTTAAGACCTTTCGTGCCATTAAGGCGTCGATTTTTTCCTGGCGTAATTTAAGAGTAACCGGCCTTCGGCCGGGCCATTTTTCTACCGAAAAATGTACAAATTTATCTTGAAAGGGGGTCAAGGGGGTGACATTTTAAGATTGCTGGAGGAGTAGGAAACAAACTAAAAACCTCCCCTTAAACACTTTAATTAGGTAATCTCTAAGCCTATGATTTCTTAGGGTGAAATGTGTTAACTCTTTGGAACGTTCATCATGTTATATTCTCTCCAGGCTATGTGTCCTTTGGATAATATGGACACAATTAACAATCATACATTATTCCAGATGGGGCTGAACAAAGGCTTTTTCTGGACCCCCTTCTCCCTCATGTTTAGCATATTCGTTTTGAGGTTTTAAGACGTTGATTCTGTTAGTTTGGCGATTTTGAGACCTTTCGCCTCATTTTGTTGTCAATATTAAGACCTTTCGTGCCCTTTAGATGTCGATTTTTTTCCTGGCGAGCGAAAGCGAGCCTCTAATTTTAGAAGGAACCGGCCTTCAGCCGGGAAATTTTTCTACCGAAAAATGTAAAAAATTATCTTGAGAGGGGGTCTAGGGGGTGTTTTTCTAAGCTTGATGGAGGTCTAGGGAGGAAACTAATGAATTCTATAATAGACCAAATAAACGGTCAGTCTCCCTTTACAAATTAACTGTCTTGATAGCATAATGCAGAAGTGAGCGGAATTTCAGTGTGAGGATCCTAGGTTCGAGTCCTTGGAGTGCCACATGTATTTGTTGATTTCATTAATTGAGTTGAGAAGTAAGGTTGGTTGGTGGAAACATATGAATAAAGAGAGAATTACATTTTAGGATTTGTCTTCACGGCAACAACAAAGGGTTAAGGGGGGGCCACCGTTTTTTTTTCTCTCCTTTTCTCTCTGTCCTTGGCTTGTATCCATTCGGCCCCATTCAGCCAACTGTTTTAAGACGTTTATCCCCATTAAGTGTCGATTTCTTCCTGGCGAGCGATAACGAGCCAGCATTGTATGGAGAAATCCGGCCTCGCCGGAGACATTTTTCTATCGAAAAATGTCGTCAAAACAAAAATATATATATGCTGGCTCGCTACTACCGCTCGCCAGGAAAATATTGACACCTGGATGGGGGTAAACGTCTTAAAACAGTAGGCTGAATGGGGCCGAATGGATACAAGCCAAAGAGAGAGGGAGAGAAAGAGAAAAAAAAAGCGAGGTGGGCTCCCTTAACCCTTTCAGTACCGGGGACGTCCTTTTTATCATCTTCTGGCAACTATTAGACGATTATATTTAGCTTAGGAAGGACCTCTAGCCATAACGAGGCTTCAAACTATCACGACCAACACTTTTAACTACCGTAGATCAATATAGGTATTGGTACGAAATCTGTAGGATGGTCTTGAGAGAGTCATTGTATAATTTATTCACCCCTCTCACTGGCAAATCATGAGAGAGAGAGAGAGAGAGAGAGAGAGAGAGAGAGAGAGAGAGAGAGAGAGAGAGAGAGAGAGAGAGAAAGAGAGAGAGAGAGACAGACAGACAGACAGATAGATAGATAGATAGATAGAGAGAGAGAGAGAGAGATATAGATAGATAAATAGATAGAGATAGATAGAGAGATAGATAGATAGAGAGAGAGATAGATAGAGAGAGAGATAGATAGAGAGAGAGATAGATAGATAGATAGATAGATAGATAGAGAGAGAGATAGATAGATAGATAGATAGAGAGAGACATATAGATAAATAAATAGATAGATAGAGAGAGAGAGATATAGATAGATAGAGAGAGATAGTCATTAAGGTTCAATTTCCCTTAATTTCCAAAGGGTAATCTAATTAGCTATATATGCCTACCTCCTACTACCCCTCTCTCTCTCTCTCTCTCTCTCTCTCTCTCTCTCTCTCTCTCTCTAAACCACTGTTTGGACACATGATCCTCAGTGTTTTGGAGAACAAGCTGCCTAGAAGGGTCACTAGATATGTTGTTGCTTGATTTCCTTTGTACTCCTTTGTACTCTCTCTCTCTCTCTCTCTCTCGCCTTCTTCTGTGCTATCCTTTCCTTCCACGACCGAGGACCGAGGACAGCCATGAATGTAAATGTAGATCCGACCAGAACCAAAAATTCGATGAAAGAACGTAATGCGAGTTCTAAAACCGCAACTTTAAAGGTTTTCTATGCAAACGCTCGTAGCATACGCAATAAATTTTCAGATTTAGAGGAACTAGTGTTTACAGAAAATTATGATGTGATTGGCATAACAGAATCTTGGCTCAATACAGAAGATAGAGACTTTTTAGCAGAGTATTCACTTCCCGGTTATGTAATGTTTGAGAACAGCCGAATAAATAAAAATGGAGGTGGCGTTTTATTTTATATCAAAGAAAGTCTTAACCCGACCCTCGTGTCAAAACCTCAAATTGTGAACGTCGACACATCTTTTGTGCTAATAAAGAATAATAAAGGTACAAAAATAATACTTGCGTTAATATACAGACCTCCAGCTCAATCAGTGCAAACTGACCGAGAAATTTACGAACAAATTGCAGATGTAAGTAACTCACAAGATACCGTAATTTTTGGCGACTTTAATTTACCTGTGACCAAGTGGGGCGATACTCTTACTTCACACTCCGGACATGACTTGTATACGAACTTGCAAGAGAGTTCGCTTTATCAATTTGTTCGAACGCCGACCCGTGGTAATAACGTTCTTGACATTGTACTTGCAACAAAAGAAGAATTGATAGAGAATTTGAATGTTGGTGATGAATTCAGTAACAGCGACCATCGTACGATAACTTTCACTTTAAAGTTTACTAGTAACGAACCAAATAGTAGCATCGAAAAAGTCCCTAATTTCAAGAAAGCAAACTTCCATAAACTTAGAGCTATGTTTAAAGAAACTGACTGGAGCTTTTTAATTAACAATAACGACATAAATACATCTTGGAAGTTATTCGAAACCACTTACCTAAAAGCAGTGCAAGACTGCATACCATCGAAAATACGGCGTCCAGGCCATAATAATAAGCCCAAATGGTGGAATAAAGATATTTCAAACTGCCTGCTTGCTAAAAAATTTGCTAATGATAGATTAAAATCCTCACAAAATGACGAAGAACGGGTGAAATTTGTAGAGCTACGACGCAAAGCCAAAAAGTTAATTAAGCAAAGTAAAAAGACCTTAGAGTTACATATTGCGAATCAAAGTAAAACAAACCCGAAAGAATTCTATAGTTATATCAGAAAGAAAAAAGTAGTTACTTCAACTGTTGGACCGTTAGTCGATGAAAATGGAGAATACACCAAAGACGAAGTACAAATGAGTAATGCCCTCAATACCTTCTTTGCATCAGTTTTTACAACCGAAGACCTCAGTGATATCCCTACACCATCGCCGATTCAGATTGATAATTCAGATGTTCTAAGCAATATCACCGTTACAGAGAGAGAAGTATTGAATTGTTTAGATAAACTCAAAGTAAATAAAACGCCAGGACCTGATACAATCTCGCCTAGAGTTCTAAAGGAAGCTAAGAATGAGCTCTCCAAACCACTGACATTACTATTCAATAAATCCTTGCAGTCTGGAACTATGCCTGATCAGTGGAAGCTAGCCAACGTAACACCGATATTCAAAAAAGGCAGCAAATCCCTACCCAGTAACTATCGTCCAATTAGCTTAACCTCAGTTGTATGTAAAATGCTAGAAACGGTCATACGAGACAGACTCGTAAATCACTTAGAGGAAAATAACATACTTAAAGATACTCAACACGGCTTTCGTAAAAAACGTTCCTGTTTAACAAACCTCTTAGACTTCTTCCACGATATCCTCAACCTCTACGATGAGAGTAAAGCTGTAGATATTATATACCTTGATTTTCAAAAGGCCTTTGACAAAGTTCCCCACAAACGTTTACTGCTAAAACTAAAAGCGCATGGAATACAAGACGGTGTGTTGAAATGGATAGAAAATTGGCTCAACAACAGAAAGCAAAGAGTAGTCATAAACGGTAAGGCATCTAAATGGACCAATGTAAGTAGCGGGGTACCCCAGGGATCGGTACTAGGACCAATTCTCTTTTTAATTTACATCAACGACATAGATGAGGGTCTCACCTGCACAATCTCAAAATTTGCTGACGATACAAAAATTGCAAATAGCGTACTCTCAAAAGAACAAGTTGACGATATGCAACACAATCTAGATAAATTGTCATGTTGGGCCCAAATTTGGCAAATGAGTTTCAATGCGGATAAATGTAAAGTACTACATGTCGGATACCTAAATGAGAAAGCAAACTATTCGATGAATGGCACTCAGCTTAAGAATGTAAACAGAGAAACTGATCTGGGAGTAACAATATCGAGTAACCTAAAACCGAGTCAACAATGTTCAGAAGTTGTTAAGAAGGCAAACAAAATAATTGGCTTTATAGGCAGGTCATTTGAGCATAAATCCAAAGAAGTTATCCTAACCCTTTACAATTCCTTAGTCCGCCCCTTCTGGAATACTGCGTTCAATCCTGGTGCCCTTATTACCAAAAAGATATAAACAAGCTAGAACGAGTTCAACGTAGAGTTACCAAAATGATACCTAGCCTAAAGAACAAACCATACGAAGAGCGTCTTAGAGAATTAAATCTATTTCCTTTAACCCAGCGCAGATTAAGAGGCGACTTAATTCAAGTGTTCAAAATCATCAAAGGCATCGACAATATGAACTGTAGTAAGTACTTCACTATCGACCAATCTAATTACACACGGGGAAACGGTTGCAAAATTATTGGTAAATCTTTTAACTCGCACGAATCTAAGAATTTCTTCTTCAATCGAGTTGTCAACTTGTGGAATGGGCTTCCCCGAAACGTTATAGACTGCAGCACCGTTGATTCATTTAAATTCCGCCTAGACAAATATCTCGCATCAAACCCGCGACTGACTGCGTTTGTAAATGAATAACTTTATCCTCCCCTCAGTTACTAACCCATATGTCCCCTACTAACTTCCTAGTCGGGCAGTAGTTCCCTTTCCAATGTTCCCTTACCCACTCTAAACCACTGTTTGGACACTTGATCCTCAGTGTTTTGGAGGACAAGCAGCCTAGAAGGGTCACTAGATCTGTTGTTGCTTGATTTCCTTTGTACTCCTTTGTACTCCTTTGTACTTTGTACTCTATGGTATTGGCTATAGTTTGCTTTCAGGGTGGGGGTTGGGTTGGCATGGAGGTGGGGGCTGAAGGAAAAAGGTGGGGGTCAAGGTGTTGGGGGCTGGAGTAAAGGTTAGTAGTTTCAGGATAGGGGGATCATGTAAAGAGTTGGGGGTCGAGGGTGGGGACGGCCAAAGTAAAGTGGGGAGGGTCAGGGTTTGCGGGGCTTTAGTGAAAGGGTGGAGTCAGGGTGTGGAGGTGAGGTTGAAGTAATGGATGTTGGGGGTTTTGGGGTGCAGAATAAGGCAGAGAGATGGGGGCTGGAGAAATGTAGTAGTAGTTTGCTGGAGCATAGGTGGGGTTGGAGTGAAGAGGCCGGGCTGGAAAATAGATGTGTGGGTTGGGACGTGTGGAGCTAATGGGCTGGAGTAAATGTGTGGAGGAGTGGAGTAAAGATGTGGAGTTCGGGGTGTCGGGTACTGGCTTATCAGAGTGTGGGGCTGGAGTTGAGGTGTGGGGGCGGGAATATATGGGTGGGGGCTAGAGTAAATGAGTGAGGACCGGTGTGTGTGAAACTTGAGAATGTGGAGAAAATAAACCAAGGCATGAGAGAGGGAGCAAACTACTTATATCATGGTTTCGGATACATTCTAGGGTAGGTTAGACTGGCTTCAACTGGTTAGACAAACCTCACTGAACCAGTATTCGCAGTTCCGTAATCTCTACAATTACCAACAACTGGATATATAGAAAGTCTGACTTGATTTCAGAGCTAGACGTTGTTGAATAAAAGGTGCAGATATTATGGGCCAACTGACCCCGACTATCACAATAACTTATCTTACACATAACCATAGACTACAGTAGATCTACTGTAGTCTATGTCATAACATATGTTTATGCATAGACTACAGTAGATTTGGACTGGACACGAAATTGGTACTTTGCAATAAGGGACCCAAAATCGGAGAACGAACACCCAAGTTCGTTCGAACCTCGAAACCGCGAAAATATCAAATTTTCGCGGTTTCGAGGTTTGAGCTTGGGGCTTCGTTCTCCGATTTTGGGTCCCTTACTGCAAAGTTCCATTTTCGTGTCCAGTCCAGATCTACTGTAGTCTATGGTTTATGGTACTTTAAATATGCCTTCAAGATAAAAAAAGCTTCTCACTATACATACTAACTGACTTAGTTAATCCCACGGACCTTGGAGGTGTGGTAGACCAGTGTTGTATGTACGCATATATGTGCTAGCACCTGATCAGTAGGATCGAGCTTATTACACTGAGCCTCATCAATATTGAGGGCAACCCCAATCCTGCCCTTCAAAACATGATGACGAAATCACGACCAGCCTCAATGGGGGGGGGGGGGGGGGGGGCAGAAATAACCCCCCCATTGGTTTGACCCCTGGCAACGACTCCCCTAAATGCTCTGGCCCACTACCTTCTAGTCTTACTATAAAATGTCTGCAACATTCGTGACCTTTCCTCTAACTTCCACTCTGTGGAACACCACTTCTCCTCTGCCAACCCTGATCTTCTCTTTCTCACCAAAACTCAGGTATCGGCGACTACTGACAGCAAACCCTTCTCTGTATCCTCCTACTATTTCTATCCTCAGTTTCAAGCCAAAGGTGGATGTTGCGTATATGTGCGCAACAATCTTGCTTTCTCTCATGTTCCCAACTTTGACTCTTCTGAATTTAAAGTTTTCTTGTTACTCTCAAACCAAACACATTCTATCCGTCTCTCCTTGCGCAGAAATCTCCATCATAGGAGATTTCAACGTTCACCACCGCCAATGGCTCTCCTCTGTTTCCTCTGACCAACATGGTGAACAAGCCTACATCTTTTCTATCCTAAATGACCTAGAGCAGTTAATCCAGCAACCCACCCGTATCCCGTATCCCGGATGGCTTCGGAAATCGGCCCAACATTCTTGACTTATTTCTAACTTCTAACCCTTCTGCTTATACCATAAATCTTACTCTCATTTGGGCTCCTCCGACCATAAACTTATCTCTGTCACCTGTCCTATCTCTCCGGTACGGCCACCCGATCCTCTCAGCCGGCGGCGCTTGTGGCACTTTGGCGCTGCCGACTGGGTGGCTCTTCGGCAGTACTTCTTTGGTTTCCCATGGAATTAATTTTTCTTCCGTGGCCGGGGACCCTCAGAGAGTACTGAACGCATTACCAAGGTAATCCTCTTGGGCATGGAAGCATACATTCCATTTTCTTTCGCTCAGTCTAATGAAAAAAATCTTGCTTTACTCATGCTTGCTCTACTGCTGTCCGCAATAAGGAGGAAGCATTCAAACGGTACCATCGCCTTCAAACTCAAGAATCTCATACTTCCTATGTTTCTGCCCAGAATCAAGCCAAATCTGTTTTTCACCTCGCCAAACATTCTTTCATCAATATTAAATGCACTGAGCTATCCAACTCTAGCTCTTCCCAAGCCTTCTGACATCTAGCCAAAAACCTCTCCAATAACTTGTCTTCTTCATCTTTCCCTTCGCTTTTCCACTCTGACGGCACTACCGTCACTTCTTCCTCTGACAAAGCTGAACTCTTCGCTAACACTTTCGCTAAAAACTCCACGTTGGATGATTCCGGTGCTATTCCTCCCTCTCCAACCCCCTCTCTCATACTTAGGCCTAACATCATAATCTCTTCTAAGGATGTACTTTCCACTCTCTCTGGGCTTAATACTAAGAAAGCGTACAGACCGGAAGTTGTTCCTCCTATTGTACTAAAAAACTGTGCTTCCGTGCTGACTCTCTGCCTAGGCAAACTCTTCCATCTCTGTCTCTCCTCTAACGTCTTCTCTTCTTGCTGGAAGTTTGCTCTCATTCAACCTGTCCCAAAGAAGGGTGACCGCTCTCAACCCTCCAACTATCGTCCAATTGCTCTCATTCCTTGCATCTGTAAAGTTTTTGAAACCATTCTTACCTCAAAACTTCTTAAGCATTTATATTCAGATAACCTACTCTCAGACTGCCAGTATAAGGGCCGCTCTACTGGTGATCTTTCTTATCTTACTAACTCCTGGTCATCCTCCATTCTGGACTTCGGTGAGACTTTTTCTGCTGCACTAGACATATTGAAGGCCTTCAATAGAGTCTGGCACAAATCCCTTATTTCCAAACTACTGTCCTACGGTTTCTATCCCTCCATCCGTGCCTTTGTCTCTAATTTCCTTTCCGGCCATTCCATAGCTGCAGTTGTGGCCGGCCATCATTCACTTCCTCAACCTATCAACTCAGGTGTTCCTTAGGGTTCTGTCCTATCTGTAATTCTCTTCCTATTATTCATTAGTGACCTTCTCAACTGCACCTCCAGCCCCATTCGCTCATATGCTGATGACTATACATTACACTATTCAACTGGTCTTTCACAACACCATTCACAGCAGGAACTCCAAAATTCATGTAAGGAGGCCATAAAACACATATATTCTGATCTCTCTACTATCTCTAATTGGAGCAGAGAAAACCTTGTTACTTTCGATGCTTCCAAAACTTAATTTCTCCATCTGTCTACTCGTCGCCCCCTTCCAGAAGACAACGACCTACTCTTCAACAACATTCAAATTAATCTTTCATCTTCTCTTAACATTCTCGGTGTCTCTTATTCTTCTGATCTCTGATCATATTATTACCACTCTTGCAAAAACAGTTTCCCAGAAGCTGGGTGTGCTCAACCGCCTCCAGGGGTTCTTTACCCCTGCGCAGCTTCTTGCTCTGTACAGGGGAACATTGTGTCCATGTATTGAGTATTGTTCAAAAGTGTGGGGAGGATCCTCTCACACAGTATTTCTAGATCAAGTAGAAAAGAAAGCCTTCCGTCTCATTAACTCACGTCCATTCACCAGTTCTCTGCAGTCTCTCTCTCTTTGCCGCAATGTTGCATCTCTCTCATTATTCTACCGCTATTACAATAAACAATGTTCCTCAGAGCTCTCTCAGTGTGTACCACCCACTCTTTGTAGAGCATGTAGCACCTATCTTGCAACACAATCCCCCCCATACTCTGTGCAACTCTCCAGCCCAAGAGTTAAACGTTATTCTCAATTTTTCTTCTCTTCAACAACTGAGCTCTGGAAATCTCTCTCCCTGAATCAGTCTTTCCCTCTTCCTATGACTTTAAATGCTGTAAATTCCATGTGTCCAGGCATTTTGGCTCAAATGTCCCTTGATTTTGGCCCTGTCACTCTTTCAACTCTGGGGGAGGCACTCGCCACAGGCAGTTATGCCTTTTTTCTCTCTCACTCACATTGAACAAAATAAAATAAAAAATAATATAAACACTGGTTACAGACTACATTCATATCC
Organism: Lithodes maja; assembly: GCA_037953745.1. NCBI lineage: Eukaryota > Metazoa > Arthropoda > Malacostraca > Decapoda > Lithodidae > Lithodes > Lithodes maja. The sequence goes on along the minus strand of JBAKBP010003725.1, from coordinate 57,652 downwards.
CTATCCATTCCACCAGTACAACAACGTTCCACATGCACACCCACACACTATACACACATCGAAGGTTGACGCACTCATCAGGCCACTATCTTGCTTCCAAATTTCTTAAGCATTTCTCTTCCCATAATCTACTCTCAGATCGCCAGTATGACTTCCTCAAGGGTCGCTCTACTGGCGATCTTCTTTCATATCTTACTAACTATTGGTCATTCTTCTTTCGGGAATTCGGTGAAACCTTTTCTATTGTACTATACATATCGAAGGCCTTCGATAGAGTCTGGTACAAATCTTAAATTTGTAAACTACCCTCCTTCGGTTTCTATCCTTCCATCTGTGCCTTTGTCTCTAATTTCCTTTCCGACTGTTCAATAGCTGCGGTTATTGACGGCCATCGCTCACTTCCTCATCCTATCAACTCTGGTGTTCCTCAGGGCCCTGTCCTATCTCCTATTCTCTTTCTAATGTTCATAAATTATCTTCTCAACTGTACCTCCAGTCCCATCCATTCATACGCAGAGGACTCTACCTTACACTACTCAATTAGTTTTCCAGAATGCCCCAGCCAGCAATCCCTCAAATACAAACTAATGAAGCATACATTTCCAATTGGGGCAGAGAAAACCTTGTTGCCTTTAATGCTTCCAAAACCCAATTCCTCCATCTACCTACCCGTCCGGAACTCCCAGCGGACTATCCCTTATTCTTCAACAATACAAAAATCAATCCTTCATCTTCTCTCAATATTCTTGGTGTCTCTTTTTCTTCTGCTTTCACCTGTAAGGACCATATCATCAGTCTTGCTAAGGCAGCCTCCCAAAAGCTGGATGTGCTCATCTGACACAAGGGGTTCTTTACCCCCGCACAGCTTCTTGCTCTATACAGGGGCACGGTGCATCCTTGTATTGAGTATTGTTCACATGTGTGGGGAGGATTCTCTCACACCGCACTCCTAGACAAAGTTGTAAGGAAGGCCTTTCGTATCATTAACTCCCGTCCACTCACCAACTCTATGCAAGCTCTCTCTCTCCACCGCACTGTTGCATCTCTCTCGCTATTCTATCACTACTATAATAATCAGTGTTTCTCAGAGCTCTCCCAGTGTATACCACCTCCTCTACGTAGGGCATGTGGTACTCGTCTTGCAACACAATCCCATCCCTACACAGTGCAACTCTCTAACCCAAGAGTGAAATGTAACTCTCAGACTTTCTTCTATTCAAAGGCTGACATCTAGAGCTCTCTCTCAGAATCAGTCTTTCCTTCTTCCTATGACTTAAATTGCTTCAAACTCCGTGTGTCCATGCATTTTGGCTCGAACGTCCCTTGATTTTGGCCCTGTCACTCTTTCAACTCTGGGGGAGGCACTCTCTACAGGCAGTTCTGCCTTTTGCCTCCCTCACTCACATAAACAAAAAAATAATCAGTGTGTGAGGTCTGCAATAGTTATAAGAGACAGATACATATGTTACGTCTCGACAGCTCCCCTTCCGTGCTTATACTGATGCCAGCTTGGCTAGGTTGGGGGCTGTCTAGGCCCAAGTGAATGGGTCAGTCGAAAATATCATATCTTCTGCCAGTCAAACACTCACTGAATCCGAGAAGAGTTCCCCCGTATACAGGATGGAGTGCCTGGCCCTTATCTTTCATCTTTGGCCTCTTGATGTTTCGCCCTTATATTGCCTGTGTTAGGGGGGAGATTATAACCGACCACCATTCCCTCAAGTGGTTGCACAGGACACAATCATCTGAATCAATCCTGTTCGTTGGTGGGAACATGTTCGAAGAGTTTATTTACACTGTGCAACATCGTGTCTTTAAATTACATACAAACGCTGGTGCCCTCTCTCGGGCTCTCATGCCCCTCGATCCCTACCAAAATATATGGGGTGCCATCCAGCTGTCCGACAGTCCGACAGTCCGAAGAGGATGCCCAGTTGGATGAGGTAGCTAAAGGAAACTCCTGTCCCAGTTTGTTTCCCGGCCTGATTCCTGGGGCGTATGATCTGTTTAGGTGACCAGGTGTACTGTATATGGAAGATGGGCCTGCTATTCTTCCCCACATCTGTTGGAAGGCAGTCCTCACCTTCCTCCACGGTAGCCGTGGGACCCACTTGGGCAAAAAACAACTAGTACAGAATTTGAAACAGAGATTTTGGACTCCTGCTGCTACCTACATGGCCATCGATGTGACCTACTGGTGCAGAGGTTGTACTCTTGGAAAAGGAAAATCTTGGTTCAATGGCACACAAGGCCGCCTCCACGCCAACCACCTATTTGATACTTTATCGATAAATGTCATGGGCACCCTTGAGTCATATAATGACCATCAGTTTGTTATCACCTTTGCAGATGAGTTGTCCCAATTCATAATAGCCATCACCATAAAGAAACATGACGTTCTCACAACAGCCAAGGACCTACTATGACACATAATCTTCACCTTCGGGATCCCCTCCACCGTGCTCAGCGATTATGGAAACTATTTTTTTGTAGCCAGACGTGAGCATACCTTGCAGAGTTATTGGGATTTAATGTGTCCCTGGCCACTCCATATCACCTGCAGAACAATAGGATCTGTGAACAGTATCGACCAGTGGATAATACCCTCAGGGCCACCATGATTCAGAACAACGGTTGTGACTGGCACGAACTCCTCCCTACCGCTCAGTGAAGCCTAAATCAGGCAGTGCACTCTGCAACCGGCTTCATCCCACACAATCTATTCTTTGTCACTTTTCCAATTTACCCTCAACCCTCGACGTCGCTCTCCCATCCCTTGATAATGTCCCCTTCCAGCACCACTACCTCACCCTCTTGAGGGTGATAATGAAGGAATTGTAACCAAAATCTGCCCAGATGACTTACAACCCCATAACCCCTTTAATGTAGGTGATATGCAAAGTAAGCTAACAGCTTGTTATGCAAGAACCTATAAGATAATATCGGTCCCCACCAATTTTAAAGTTGTCTTAGATATCTCCCACCGTGGTGCCGTATCATAACATGTGAGACTCTTCCTCTCTATCCACGTTTTCCGCCCTGCACCTCCTATGATGGCCCCATGTCTGGTATCTATGAAGGTTTTTTTTCTAAATACAGGACATGCCACCGTGACACCATCCCCCACACCCTTTCATCCAGCTCCTCCCACATTCGCTGCACCAGTACCGAAAGCTGCATTCGGTGCAGCTGACCTTGTCGAACCCCCTGACCCCTTATTTGGGCAAGCACAGGTTGAAGCAGCCTCTCCCATCTTCCTCGAACCCCTTATTCCAGTCATCCCCTTTCCCCCTTTCCTCCTTTTATCCTTCCCCCCCTCACCCCTGCACTTGACCCCACCACGGCTCTTTTCAGACCACCATCTCGATCTCGACCTTTACACTCCCCCCCTCCCCCCTGTCGATGACAGTTCTACAGATTCAGGTAAGGAACCAAGTATCCCACTACCCCCTCCTGTCCTGGCTTGGTCTGGAAGAGAGTCCTGGCCCCCCATTCGGCTGGCTATGGACTCCTCAGCAGGAGGTCACCTGAACGCCTTAAATACCACCAGAAATTCTCCTCGATCCTGGCCAAAATACTTGGTACATATATCCAGCTTCCCTGCCACCTCAGGCCCAGTCCACCTGATGTCATTTAAGGTGAAACTGCCTGTGATGGCTGTTGAGCCTAGACCACTAGTCACAAGCCTAGCCATCATCTACATAGGTCAAGACAAGTCCTGGATGAATAGAGAAAAGGAACTAAGACGGTGAATGGCCGAGAGAGTACACAGGAAGACAGTCCTAGGAGATTGGCTTTCAAGCATCCATCAGGAAGATACCCAGGATCTCCTAAGAAGAGTTAGTATTAACCCTTAACCAACGGCGCACAACATATGTCGAGTTAAAGAAATATGGACTATGTGGCGGTGCACCACATATTTCGAGTGCCATTTTCAACACGTAATGTTGCTCCAGAGAGAGCTGAGCAGTGGGACGAGCGTAGTAACCTCATGACCGCTGCCCACCACCGCCGTGGGTGTACTGAGCTGTATTCCACCCTCCTCCATCTCCTCTCACTCACTACATAGGGAATTATGTAAGGAAATTACCTTTTTTAGGGTTTTTGCACTCGTGTTGCACGATCGTTGCAAGAGAACCAGTGGTCGTACAAGGATGGTTCGGGTATCATTGGAAAGCTCTGTTTATGCCCTTTCAGGGATAGATACTTGTTTTACGCTCTGGGTCTTGTTTATGCATGAAAATGAGCACGGAAACAACCCTATTTAGGGTAAACAAAAAACGCTGGGCGGCACAGTGTAAAATACCCTACCACCCGCTCTTTGTGTGTTAACTTGGCACACTCCAAGCCAACAACCCTCTCTCTCCTCTCTTCTGCAATGACAACAGCTTCCTCTCCTTGCCTCCCAGCCAACATCACGACAATCGCATATGACCCCTACCTGCGAGACAAAAGCAGAATCCCTGGAAGTTTGAGATGCAGCCCTTGCCACTATCTCCGATTGCTGTGAAGAATTGCAAGTTCTTGAGAAACTGGTTACCCCATTCCCAGACAACAACTTTATACAAATGGAAGAAGAGTGGAAGACCAACCTGATCACTATGTTGAAGGAGTGGACAGAGGACAACGAGGAAAATAACCAGCGGCGTAGAAGTTCACCCTAGGATGTGATGCAGAAGTGATACAAATAAGTCAAACCCTCGTCATGAGAGGGCACAGTCCTAGGCAAGCAGGCATCTCCTAAAGAGCGACGAGACCTCTGCCTTGCAACTATGGGAAGCAGACGTTGGCCTAAAATGTGGCCTGCCCACGAGTGTGGAATATGAGTTCTACTAGACATCGCCAAGAAAGAGCAATGAGACCCCCCTTGGACCATGCAAAAAAGAGTATGCAGTCGTTTATCAGACGTATATCAAACCCCAGCATATGGGAGTCCTAAAGCCTAGAATGATGCGCCACCCACGTAATCTGATTTTGTATTCCAATAACAAATCGAGAAGCTCTCCCCTGGCGATTGCAGTATGTGCCCCGTAATTTACCAAGTCATGCACCCCATATTCCCTTCCCCTTATATTTTTATACTAAATAATACCCGTACACCATCTACTGAATCCGCTCCTTATTGCATTCAACTCTGAATAATTTGTTAACCATGCACTTCATACGTTAATAATAGTGCCCTTGCATATTAGTCGCCTCATATGATGTTCCTGTAACACCCCATCCTCGAGTGTTCCCCCTTTTGTGACCCAGGAGAAAGTTTTAGGAATAATATCCTAGTTGCCATTACCTTGATGCCTCACGTATCTTGCCCTATTGTGCTGACTCTATAATATAATCCTTGATTGAGCTAGTAATTGATTGGCGTAAATAACACTTTGACCAGGCAGCGATTCCATAGTTAGGTAGTGCTAAAGGACGAGCAACCGAGCGTGCACACAGCACCCCAAGAACTGTTTACTCGGCAGATCACAATATATTGTATAAGTATTTGATTGATTGAATAATCTCTATGATGAGTGTGCATCTATAGGGACTACCGAGATAGGGATAAGATGTGCCCGCGACATCAGGTAGTGTTAAGATAACTAAGATAAACACAGTGTAAAAGTGTTCATTTAGTTTGATTAATTAACTCATGAACTCTGAGGGAATCCTATATAAATCTGGACTCCAGTGTACGCCATTGAGTTAGCCTAAGGGTCCACGTGTGACTGCTCACCTAATTATTGTATGTAATTATGTATGTATGTATGTATATACTCTGGCACATACCCCAGTTTTCCTTTTTGTTTATGGGGGTGGCTGACTCGAGACAGAGCCCTAACAGGGACATCACAACACATCAGAAAACAAAACAAAACACAAAATCACACACATCTAAGACACCATATTACCCTTAATCAGTTATCCAAGCACCCACGAGTATAGATAATCAGATATCTATATGGAAGATACTCCGCTTTATATCTAGTCTCTTTTCTATGTGTATTTACCTTTGAGAAATGTTGTAATAACTTAAATTGCCTTGTAATACAGAGTATCTTATTCCACCCTTTGATCACGATTTAATACAATGTTCAAGTGCTGAGTGAAGTGGAAAGAAGAGTTACCTTATGTTTCAGTGTATCAGTAAATTATAGACCGTGGTCTTAAGGCCCGATCAACTTCATGTGGTTATGTTCATAAGGAAGTCCAGTACCAATTAGTTTGGATCCACGTAGTAGGCACCACCATCAGGCACTTGATTATTGGTAAAACGATATATATATAGAGAGAGATCTATATATACAGTATGTACTCGTGTATGTATTTGTATATTAATTGGTGCCTATATTTATATATGTATTTATGTTCTTTGTCCCTGATCGAGGTACAAGAGAAGAACTCTGATGGTCCATGAGGAGGCGTATTTGAATTACGATACACCAGTTCCCTTGCCTTATTGCTAAGACATAAACAGACCCAACGCTACTCCATGTCTGTACTTAAATATTGTATTGAATGCATACCTGTCATGTTTGTGCTAATTGCCTGTCTACTTGTCTGTCTGTGTATGTATGTGGTTCTAAACGTACATACATTTATGTGGTAAGACCATCTCAGGTGCGCCCTGTGTGACGCCTACTTTATTGATCATTAATGAGAATAGTGTCCGACCTTTGGCGTTCAAAATTGCTGCTTATACATCTGTCAGTTTGTACAATTTTAGGTATTTGTATTATTTGTATTCCTTTAACAGTGTATGTAAATGTTGACTGTTGATCAATCATGTCACTATCAAAGGGGCACTCGGTCTCTCTCTTTGTATTAGTAGTTAAGGAAATAAAGCTAAAATAATCGTATCTCCCTGTACTCCTTGTCCCTGACTCTATATTTAATTATCCTGCCGAACTGATCTATGAACCCGATATTTGCTTCTATAACAGCGGCATACACAAATGGTGTGGATACATTACTGCTAGTGACATATATGCAGGTTGAATGAGAGGGGAAATACAATTTTGACTGAGCCAAGACGACATAAAACTTTGCGGAATTAGCTTATGTTATTTTTCATTTTACATATAAAGAATTGTAGTCCCTTGCATTGAAGTATATCTGGTGGTTAGTTTTATTTTATCTATATATTTAATACGTCTATTTGTATACGTCTATTGGGGGCAGGAGGCTAGGAATTCTCCTCCCCTTGTAAAATTCTCCTACTCAACGAGAAAGAGAAAGGGGCGAGGGAACGCGAAAATGGTCCCGGACCCTAAAAATTGGAACTTTAAAGGTTTCTGTTCGGGCTCTGTCTCGAGTCGGCCACCCCCAGCAATGAGGTATGTGCCTGAGTATATACATACATATATACATTTGTATTACCAGGTATTTATTAACTGTGCTACTTGGTTTAATAAAAACTTTCGTACGTAGAACAATCTCCGAATATTACTATAGTATCTTGTGCTATGATATTTCAAGACGATAATACTTATTTGTTCTTGTTGTTTTCTTTTTGCCGTGCGTTATGTTTATGACTGAAATTATTGTTACGACTATTGAACTTCATACTGACCAATACAGAACGGCCTCCTTCTCCTTTTTCTTCTACCTCGACGGCCCCATTTCCCTCCCTCTTCCAGGCTATAACGAGTAATGTCATGCCTTCAGTTCCCGGTAAACTTTTGTGACATCTTTTCCCGTGTAACGACCGCTTCCTCATTATCGGAAACCTATCGTGGGCCCTCTCCTTCTTCGCTAACATGCGCCCTCCACTATAGTATTGTAAAAGCTGTTTCCGGCAAATTTATCCGTGCTTTCCACAGGGTTCTTGGCGGGGGGTTTGTGGGCACGGAGGAGGCTGGGAGGGGGTCATAGGGGTCTGTAAATGTGTGAAATATATTAGTTTACCGTCTGTTGTTGGCATAATGTCGCATGTTAGTCGTTTCAATTCAATCTACTTGTATATAAGCTATCGCCAGAATATTTTAGAATGCTCAAAACAATCTCGGAGGTGAACACATAATTCCATACATCGTTTTCAATCAGATAATAATTTATTTTATCAAGTATTAGTATGTATTGTTCAATTTACAAATGTCCTTTCGTGGACAATGGTGTAATGGATTTCCATTGACTTTCAATCACATGGCGTACTCTTCATTCCGATAGCCCATTATATTAGGCTTAGAATTAGTAAATAAATCCATTTGATTAATTGGAATAAGAATTCACGAACTACAAACTACTAATTTCAGCAGCAAGAGCATCCGGCCGCACCTTCATTGTATTGATTCTTTTAAACTTCGCCTTCAAACCCGCGACTGACTGCGTTTGTAAATTAATAACTTTATTTTATCCCCCCCTCAGATTCATCAAGGATTATTGCAAATATATATTGCTAAGACGTTACTCTCTTTTTCCCAGATATACGCAAGCTCACCTATAACTGTGTTATGTTACTAACCCATCTGTCCTCTACTAACTTCCTAATCCTGCCACGGACATTAGTTCCACGGCAGTAGTTCCCTTTCCAATGTTCCCTTACCCACTCTAAACCACTGTTTGGACACTTGATCCTCAGTGTTTTGGAGGACAAACAGCCTAGAAGGGTCACTAGACCTGTTGTTGCTTGATTTCCTTTGTAATCCTTTATTATTGACTGCCAATACCTATGATGTGTATGTCGTCAAGTCGGTAGTTTAGGAAAAGTGACATTTATAGTAATTTGACTATTATTCAATATTCTGTTCAATCTAGGTCCAGGATTAAATTTGCACTTGTAAGGTTGCCTTGATATCACTGTATGTCTTTGGACTAAAAATCGTGAAACGCAATACTTATATTTTGTCGAAATATGGTAATTATTGCTAGCTATGTCTGGTACACCGAGTTAAGGGGGTAGTGGCTATTGTTTGGAATATTTATTTTTGTATATATATATATACAAAAATAAATATTTATATATATATATATATATATATATATATATATATATATATATATATATTATATACTGTATATATATATATTATATATTATAGTAACTTCACTAGACCTTCATCAAACATAAAAAATCACACCCTTCAAGATAAGTGTGTACATTTTTCGGTGGAAGTCCGCTGGTTCCACCTAGAATAACAGGCTCGCTATCGCTCGCCTGGAACAAATATCTACACCTAATTGGCACGAAAAGTCTTTATATTGACAAAGAAACGAGGTGAAAGGCCTTAAAATCGCCAAACTAATGGAACGAACATATTACAATCTCAAAGCTAATGGGACTGAACACGAGGGAGAAAACGCAACTACCGCCCTCTTAAGTTAAGATCGTAAGAATCGTGAAGGTTAGGGTCACTTTAGGCGGAAGGTTGCTTTGGCCTTGATCACTTTAGATATTTGTTGTTAAGCCGTGACCTTTGATGCCGCGGACGGTTGAAGGGGTTATGTGGAAATCATAATAATATTTTAATCACATAATTAAATTGCATCGCGTAACCAGCTACATCCACAGATATGATGTATAACTGTTTTAATGATAATATAGAACAATATTTATACTTCTAAAGATTAAACATTAATACAATTTAGCATTTCTTCACTGTTCTTAACTTCAAGAGATATGTTGGCTCCATGGAAATAACAACTGATATGTCATAATTTTCCTGTTTACCTCCGCCAACGAAGTTCTTGTCTCAGTTTGTCTGTTAACAAGATTATCAAAAAATATCACGAACATTGGTGAGCAGATAGGACATGCGCCAAGGAAGAAGTGATTCAATTTAGATAGTAATCGGTAGAGCTAGAGCGCATACCTCCACCAGCGTTGGAGGAAGTACGCGCTATCCCGAGTTTCTAGTTACTCTAGTTACTGTAACAATACCCAAAGTCCATATGTCCTACAATTATATTTTGTTGTATCTTTTCAATTGGCTTTCTCTTACAAAATTAACCTGTTTTCAGACGTTATTAACTTGATTACAAAGGCTTGATTATTCGGTGCCACCCGTCCGAGACATAGTGTGTTGATGGCAGTTACCATGGATATAATACGATTAACTATTATATTTTGTCGAATGTGTCCTGAATAATTTATCTGAAAGTGACAGTTTGCGATTAGCTATAAGTTAAATCCGACGATTTCCATAACATTGACTCTTTCTATAACTTGTTAATGTATTCAAGCTCTCGTTAAATTATTTTATTCAGCTTAGAGATGACCTCTACGAATCAGGAATGCTAGAACTGTCATAATTAACTCAATAACTCGTAATCTAGATAATATGGTCTAACTAGAGTGGCACCCGGTAGAGCGCCATACCTCCGCTTACGCTGGCTTTGTCACAAAATAAACTTAAATGCACTATAATGACACTAGTGTGATATTTGATCCAGATCGCCTTCTAAATGTAACCACTTCCTTGGCGCATATTCTATCTGGCCACAAAAGTTAGTGAAAATCGGTTCATAACTCATGAATCGCATCCAAAAATGAATCACTTCTTCCTTGACGCATATCCTATCTGCCCACTTGGTTTTGTGTATATCGGTTCGTAACTTTGGGAGATATTTTGTTCAGACAACAGAACGGAGGCGAAAACATTCCCTCAGTTAATGAGGAAATGATGGCCTAACTAATATGAAGAAACTGTTTATTGACCTCGGAAGTGTTAACCAGTTGTCTTTAAATATTATACTGTAATATAGGCAATGACATCAGGGTATCGGTTCCACGACCTACTATAGAGGCATCATGGCCTCAACAATCAGTACTTGGTGCAAGATAGGTGGCGGTACTTGCCTTTTCGTATTTCGTTATTGTTTGTGTTGGTAATGTGCTTCCGCAGCGGTATTGATGAGTTTGCAGGAACTGAGTTAATATGCAAATATATTCTTGGTATAAGTAAAGTGCTTAGTACACATTGCTGTAGACTAGTGCCAAAAATTAGGTTTGCAGTGATCTTGTTAAATGGGAGTACCATTGTTAATGTTAGTGCAAGAGATGGCTCCAGACTTTCAAATATGGTTTATTGCGTTAAATTATTAGCCTGTTTGTATTGGACCATTTCATGAAATTTGCACCAACATATTATAAACTATTTGATAAATAATTGCCCATTCTATTTTGCATTGCTTCTATCTGTCAATCTTTGATAATTTAACACATTTCTTCTATTTCCATCTCCTTTAAACTATTTGTATGTCATAACAAATATTATTATTTTCGTCACATTTTAACCTTACAGCTCTCTATATTTCAGAATGTTCATATTATATTATATTTTTCTTCCTCCATATAAATTTGTATTGTATTTGTCCACCCCCCTTTTTAATTCCTCTCCCTCCTTCCCGACATTTCAAACCAGTAACTTTGTCTTTTTTACAATTATTCTGTTCCCTCCAGTCAGTTTTTCCATCTCTGACCAATTGTATTTCTTTAATTCCCGTTTCTATTTACTCGTGTGTGTACTCTCTCCCCTCCTTTCAATTGCTCTACCCTGTGTTATTTTTGCTTTCTGTACCCTTCTCTCCTTTATATTTATCCATCCTACCCTTTTCCACTTATGATTCCTGTCTCTTTTAGTTCTCGCTTACAACACCTCTCCCTCCTTCCTTTTATTATATTTCTCTCCCTTTCTATTTCTACTTCCTGTCTTTAGCTTCTCTTCCCTTCACTTTCCACCAGCCTCCCTCACCCTTGTCTATGCCATTACACCCACCATTCTTGATTATTTTTATTCCGGTATAGATTTCCTTGCTTATATTCTCCTCCTCCTCCTCTTCCCCTTCGCGTCGTTTTTCACGCTAGCAACTGTTATTCTCTTGTCTCCTCTCCCTTCCCTTTATTCGCTCCCTCCCTTCTTCCCTTCTTCGTCACGCCCCCTTCTCCTGTTTTCCTACTGATCCTGTTCGGGCTAGCAATAATTAGGTGCAATTTGTAGGGATTAATTTTCTTATTTATTATCCTTGGTCATTATCTTGCCCTGGGTACGGCGGGGTTGATATATGTATAATAATATGTTGTTTTCTTTTCTTCTGGATGTAATTAATATCTGGGGCATTTCTTTGAGGCTAGGGAAGTATAATCGTAACAAGTTGCATTTATATAATTGCAGTTTGCAGTAATTCCATATCCTTCCCGTCCTTCTCTGTGATATTGTCGGCAAGGTTAAATCGCAGATTTAACATATACTGTATTTGCAACCAATGTATTCTGTCTTACTTGTTTGCATTTTCAAAGTAATTTTTGTTAGTAATTGCCTAGACCATTTATTTTGTCCTTATGTGTATTATAATCGAACTTCGTCCACTATATTTTTCTTTACTTAATAGTCTACTTCATTTTAACCCTCTGAGGTTTAGTTACCTGCTTTACCTTCCTTGGACTCAATAAATCGTTCAGACTGTGTGTAAGGCTATAACATTCTTTACCCAACTTTCTTATTTACGTTTAATTTTGTACTCATGATAATTCAACCTCCCATTATATTGTCTTACTAATTTCTCTGTAGTGTTATTTGATCTATGCATTTTGTTTTTGGTTGCCATTGTTTTCCTTTTGAAAGCTTATTCCTTGCGTTGCCTACTCTTTCTTGCTCTATTTGTATTTTTCATACAATACTTTTTTCTTTTAACCTAATGTTCTTTCTTACCTTTTTATGACTTCCTTCAAATGTTCAAGGTCTTTCCTATCAGCATGCCTTCTCCTTCTATTTGCATATTTTACTAACTTCTCGATGTTGTTGTACTCAAATTCTTTGTAGTCTTCCTGTCTCCAAAACACAGACACTTCCTGGCTGTTTAGTTTTCAGTTTTGCTTTCTTCGGGCTTCCTATTGATATTATATATATCATCAATTTGATTACAAGCGACGTCTCTCTCTCTCTCTCTCTCTCTCTCTCTCTCTCTCTCTCTCTCTCTCTCTCTCTCTCTCTCTCTCTTTCTCTCTCTCTCTCTCTCTCTCTTTCTCTCTCTCACTCTCTCTCTCTCTCCTTGATGAAATTTTTTCCCCTTGTTTTCGCTTATGCGAATATATTCGATCTATTAAAGACCTCTCGTTATTCCCATTCTATTCTGGCGACAATGGGTAATTTTATTCAGATTACGAGCTAAGGGATTGAAATGGAAGTACGAAAAGATGCTCAAAGTTCACACATACGATTGGTGAACCTATTTAAGCTCTATCATATAATTGTGCAGGTTATTCACCGGTACCTCAAACTACTGTTCCACTGCTGTCTATGGTTTCAGAAGCTTTCTCTTTGAAACGCGTTGACCCATTCACTACTGTGTGGGTGTGTGTGTGTGAGTGTGATTTTTGTTTTTTTCTATGTGGATGAGGGAGACAAAAGGCAGAACTGCCTGTGACGAGTGCCTCCCCCATAGTTGAAAGAGTGACAGGGACAAAATCAAGGAGCAGTCGAGCCAAAATGCCGGGACACACAGAGTTTGAAGCAATTTAAGTCAAAGGATGAGGAAAAGATGGATTCAGGGAGAGAGTTCCAGAGCTCAGCTGTTGAATAGAAGAAAGATTGGGAGTATCCTTTCACTCTTGAGTTGGAGAGTTGCACAGAGTAGGGGTGGGATTGTGTTGCAAGACGGGTACTACGTACCCTACGCAGAGGCGGTAGTATACACTGAGAGAGCTCTGAGGAACACTGATTATTGTAGTAGCGATAGCATAGCGAGAGAGATGCAACATTGCGGCGAAGAGAGATAGATTATAGAGAGTCGGTGAGTGGACTGGAGTTAATGATACAAAAGGTTTTCCTCTCTACTTTGTCTAGAAGTGCGGTGTGAGAAGATCCTCCCTTCCCATATGAACAATAATCAATACAAGGAAGCACTGTGCCCCTGTAGCCTACAGAGCAAGCAGCTGTGCAGGAGTAAAGAACCCCTTGAGGCGGTTGAGCACTCCCAGCTTCTGGGAGGCCGCCTTAGCAAGAACGGTAATATGGTCCTTCCAAGAGAGAGCAGAAGAGAAAGAGACACCAAGAATACTGAAACAAGATGAAGGATTGATTTTTGTATTGATGAAGTATAAGGGATAGTCCTCTGTAGATAGATGGAGAAATTGGGTTGTGGAATCATTAAATGCAACCAGGTCTTCTCTGCCCCATTTGGAAATGGTAGTTACAGTAGATCAGAAGATAAGTGTTCTATGGCTTCATTACGTTTGTCTTTGAGGGATTGTTTGCTGGGGCGTTCTGGAAAATTAAATGAATAGTGTAGGGTAGAGTCGTCTGCATGAGAATGGATTGGACTGGAGGTACAGTTGAGAAGATAATTTATGAAAATTAGAAAGAGAATTGAAGATAAAACAGAAACCTGAGGAACACCGGAGTTGATAGGATGAGGAAGTGAACGATGGCCGTCCACAACTGCAGTTATAGAACGGCCGGAAAGGAAATTAGAGACAATGGCACAGATAAAGGGATAGAAACCGAAGGAGGGTAGTTTATAAATTAGAGATTTGTGCCAGACTCTATCGAAGGCCTTCGATATGTTTAGCACAATAGAAAAGGTCTCACCAAAGTCCCGAAAGGAGGATGACCAAGAGTTAGTAAGATATGAAAGAAGATCACCAGAAGAGCGACCCCTAAGGAAACCATACTGGCGATCTGAGAGTATATTATTAGAAGAGAAATGCTTAAGAAATTTGGAAGCAAGAATGGTTTCAAAAACTTTAGAGATACAAGAGATGATAGCAATTGGATGATAGTTGGAGAGTTAAGAGCGGTCACCCTTCTTTGGGACAGGTTGAAAGAGAGCAAACTTCCAGCAAGAAGGGAAGACGTTAGAGGAGGGACAGAGACGAAAGAGTTTGCCTAGGCAGGGGGTCATCACAGAAGCACAGTTTTTGAGTACAATAGAATGAACATCATCCGGACCGTAAACCTTCTTAGTATCAAGCCCAGAGAGGGTAGAAAGTACATCTTTAGAAGAGATTAGGATATTAGGCATAAGTAGGAGAGAAGGGGGTAGAGAGGGAGGAATAGCACCAGAATCATCCAAGGTAGAGTTTCTAGCAAAAGTTTGAGCTAAGAGTTCAGCTTTGTCAAAGGAAGAAGTTATGGTTGTGCCATCAGAGTGGAAAACGGGAGGGAAAGACGAGGAAGATAAATTGTTGGGGAGGTTTTTGGCTAGATGCCAGAAAGTTTGGGAAGAGCTAGAGTTGGATAGTTCAGTGCATTTATTATTGATGAAAGAGTGTTTGGCAAGTCAAAGGACAGATTTGGCTTGATTCTGGGCAGAAACATAGGGGGAATTAGATTCTTGAGTTTTAAGGCGTCGGTACCGTTTGAGGTACCGTTTGAATGCTTACTCCTTATTGCAGACAGCAGTAGAACAAGTGTGAGTAAACCAAGATTTTTTTGCATTAGTCTGAGAGAAAGAAAATGGAATGTATGCCTTCATGCCCGATAGGATTACCTCGGTAATGCGTTCAGCACTCTCCGAGGATCCTCGGCCACAGAAGCAAAAATCATTCCATGGGATATCAAAGAAGTACTGCCGGAGAGCCTCCCAGTCGGCAGCGCCAAAGTGCCACAAGTGCCACTGGCTGGTAGGATCGGGTGGCCGTACTAGAGATATAGGACAGGTGACAGAGAGAAGTTTATGGTCGGAGGAGCCCAAAGGAGAGAAAAGATCGCCAGTATAAGAAAAAGGGTTAGAAGTTAGAAACAAGTCAAGAATGTTGGGCCGATCTCCGAAGCATTCCGGGATACGGATGGGTTGCTGAACCAACTGCTCTAAGTCATTTAGGATTGAAAAGACGTAGGCTTGTTCACCAGGTTGGTCAGTAGTATGAGAGGAGAACCATTGGCGGTGGTGAACATTGAAATCTCCTAAGATGTGTGTGTGTGTGTGTGTGTGTGTGTGTGTTACTCAGTTACTCAGTTACTTGTTCGTCAAGGGGAATCCACGCAATGCGAGCTAAGCTCATTATTATCGCGCCTCCTTAACTGGGAATGTATTGCGTGAAATGCATGTTAAGTGTTTTATGTACTGTTGGAATGGCTGTGGATGTGTGTGTAGTCTGTATTTAGCCAATTGGCGACAACGGAAACGAAGGCTTAGGGTGGATCTGTATGGTACCATTCTCACTATAGACGGTACCGTCTCGCCCGAAGGCTTAGGTAGCCATCAGCTTAGGTGAACCATATGATACCCATCTCGCCTTGTACCATTTTTGCCAACCCCAGATGGGACGTCACAACGTCGTCCACTTATTCCAGGTACCTATTTACAGCTAGGTGAACTGAGGCTAACACATGAAAGGAGACAAGCCCAATTTGTCTCCGCCCGGCCGGGGGATTGAACCCCCGACCCCTCGTGTGTGAGACGAGAGCTCTACCTACTAGGCTACGGGCTGTGTGTGTGTGTGTGTGTGTGTGTGTGTGTGTGTGTGTGTGTGTGTGTTATTCACTTGCTTGTTTCGTCAAGGGGAATCCACGCAATGCGAGCTAAGCTCATTATTATCGCGCCTCCTTAACTGGGAATGTATTGCGTGAAATGCATGTTAAGTGTTTATGTATCGTTGGAATGGCTGTGGATGTGTGTGTGTGTGTGTGTGTGTGTGTGTGTGTGTGTGTGTGTGTGTTTCATCACAAATATAACCAAGGAAATTGATAATGTTTCAAGTGTTCTCGTAATGTTTAGGTCCATTATTACGTGCCATTTATGTTATAGATTATGCTATATATTTAACGCGCTCCTGGGTTCTAACGCCCTTGTTCCAAAGCAATTAGTTATTTTTCTCGATTACTGCACTAAATATAAACATGGATGCTATTATCCAAATATATCAAACCGGTATCTATACTCGGTTTCATTTCATCTGACGGTAAATTGAATCCCTTAGCAACTGATTTTTCGATAACTATTAGTGCCATGTTTTCATAATTAACAACAAAAATCGCTACAAAATGTGCAAAAAAGCTGAGTAATCAAGCTGAAGACAGCAATTTACCGTCAGCTTGAAAAAAAAAATACAGAGTATAGTAACTTGGAATTCACTCGAACAATGGGCTCAATTTGCTTAGCATTCAGTGGATAGAGGATGGAGCCACTTGTCTTTTCCTCAACCCTTTCAATACGATGACGCAATTTTGATATAAATCAAGCTACATGTATATGAATTTCTTGGCTTAAGAAGAACGTCAAGGAATATATAGGGTTAACACTATTTCAATTAACTTTAAGACGACATGCCTCAGTCGTCTAATAATAGCCACATAAAAGGGAGAACAGCGTCGTCCTGTACGTAAAGTTTGCTGCTACGTACACCCAAGGCAACAATCCTGTCCCGTCTAATGATTAATTTCATTTGATGTGCTATTACGCAGCTTAATGAAAACCATGAACACACACACAATATATAAATACATATATAAATAAATAAATACATAAATAATAAAATGAATATAATTTGATAACACCACTATATACGAAAACAAAAAAGTATGTTGCTACGTACCCATGACACACAATCCTATACAGTCCTGCTTGCTAGGTCAGTGTCCGTGGCCGGAGGAAGAATTGCAATTTCTGTGTGAGCTAATGAGTTCATCAGCACCCCGCCAGGTGAGGCTGACAGGTGAGAGTTACAATGAGTAACAAGGAATAATTAGTATCTCAAAAACCTTCAGGTCTATTCTGGGGAGGTAATCTATGTGAAAACAAAAACGGAATGTGTAGTTCACAGAACTTATTACAGTGTTCAAAATGCTGTTTATCCAACTCTTCTTGAATTTCTCTACAAGAAAAGTATCTACATGGGAAGCTTGTTTCAGTTAGTACAGATCGTATATGTATAAAATATCCACTCACATTAATATTTAACCTCTATGGCTCTAACTTTCTTCTATCGTAGCGAGATACATTCGTATTGAGTCGATAGAGAGAGAGAGAGAGAGAGAGAGAGAGAGAGAGAGAGAGAGAGAGAGAGAGAGAGAGAGAGAGAGTTAACAACAAATTTGCATTGGTTTTATCCGATAAAAGTTCTCAGTTTAGTATGAGTGATCTGTTTACTATATTGTGGATCTGCACTCAAATTGGGTCCTAGCTTTCATTAAATTTGCAGACAAAGTATACGTGGATCGAAGAAAGAGTATAACGTAAAGAAATAATGGTGGAATCAGAAGGTGAATATTTGGGAAGAAGGGTGAGAGGAGACCAACTATAAAGAGTATGAAAAAAACAAAAAAACAACATGAAGACGGTATTTGAAGAGTGAGAAATAGTTAATTTTATTGTAATATCAAGGGATGAAAAGAAGGAGGGTGGCGAAGGATAAAGGAAGACAAATAAATGCTTCAATTTGAGGAGGAGGGAGAGTTTTGGACGCAGAATATGGGTATGAACTGTAACCCTCTCAGTCTCATTGCAGTTTTTTAATAATAGATTCTCGCTAACACTAGGCGTTTTATTACAGATTAGGAATAGCCTCTAGCAAATAGAAGGGTTAAATCTGTCTCTGTTATAACTTAGAATCATTTACGACCTTTCTAATCGTAATAAAATCGTATTACAATAACCAGGAAAAGTTATCATAATATACTGACAGAGTTAAGGGGGGTCACCTGCTTTTGTTCTCTTTCTCTCCTTTTCTCTCTTTCTCTGGCTTATATCCATTCGGCCCTATTCAACCAACTGTTTTAAGACGTTTATCCGCATCCAGGTGTCCATATCTTCCTGGCGAGCGATAGCGAGCCAGCATTGTATGGAGAAATCCGGCTTCGCCGGAGACATTTTTCTATCGAAAAATTTACAAATTTAGCTTGCTCTCAAAACAAAAATATATATATGCTAGCTTGCTACCGTTCACCAGGAAAATATTGACACCTGGATGGGGGTAAACGTCTTAAAACAGTAGGCTGAATGGGGCCGAATTAATACAAGCCAGAGAAAGAGAGAAAAAGGAGCGGGAAAAAAGCGGGTCACCTCCCTTAAGGAACAAAACACAAACTGAGCAATGGAAAGCAAAGCATTGGCGAGCGAGGATGTAGAGATGATCGAAAAGCAAACAAACGGAGTAGGAGAGATGATATAGAAACGCAACTATGTGTACTTGTATAGTATGGAAGAAGTGGTAGAGAACAGTTAGTATATTATATTTTATTATATATTATATTTTAATCTGATATATTATATTCGTATATTCATATTTACTTAATTATATTTATATAAGTGAAAGATAAGGAATATTGACAGGAAAAAGTTTTATTGCAAAGTTTAAAAAGGATGAAATGCTACAGTTAATTTTGTTGTTTGTTGTTGTTGCTGTAACCCAGGATCTCTGGCCAAACAGCCCCAAGGTCCCGAGCAAGGCCAAGGCCATAAACGAGCTCCCCCGCAAAACCCTCCCTGCTTACCACTAATAAAGCCTGGGTGACCGAAGCCACTCCAAGGCGGGGAGCTGAGGAGGGTGTGGAAACGCCCGGGAAACCAAAGCCCCACCCAAGGCCCTGTGCCCCTCAGCAATTATGAAGGGAATGTTGAGGTCAATTCACGGAAGAGACGCCGTCACTTGAGATCTAGAAAATATATAAGTAAAAGGAACAGTCAGAGTAAGCTATGGGTATGGCAGAGATCGCTCAGCTCTCACTCTGATAGACCAGCCTATCACCACTTAATTTTGTTATGGTATATAGAACAAAAGTAGAAAAAATACGTATAAGTAGTTTTGAGCATATAGTAGTAACATCTTGGAGAAAGCCAAACAAATTAATTCGTAAGCCATCATCAAAATGATGAAATATATATATTAATACAAAATTAAAGACAAATTAGGTAAAACAATGTGGCACTAAAGATATATATAGGTAAGGTGAGGGTAATGAAACCATATAATGTATACACTGAATAAATAATGTAGGAGAAAAATAATACACAATAAGGAACGAAAAATTTGCAAGGACAGGACAAATACAATAGAAAAGGCATGGATATGGAACGGAAAATACGAAATAATGAGGACTAGGTATGGTTCACGTGAAATATATAGCACAACAGAATCATAATATTTACTCATTCAGTACCGGGGAAATCCTTTTCATTATATTCTGGTAAGTATTAGACGATTGTATTCCGTTTAAAAAGGGCCTCCACCAATTGACAGGCTCCCAACTATCTCACTTGACCCTTTTTACTACCACAGATCCTTCTTAAACTGCACAAAATCGTCTTAATATAGCTAGAATTAAACTAAACAGACGTCGCCGGTACAGGAGAGGTTAACATGTTGGACTCGGAGGGAAGAATATAGATGTCAGTCTGGGTAAGGTACAGGGTAAAACAAGTGGATCCATAACCAGTAGGGTGAGCAGGGAAGGTAGGATGAAGGATGGATGGGAGGGCAAGAGAGATACTGAGCGATGGGATGGAGAGAAGGGAGAGGGACAGGCGATAAGGGAGAAGGACTGAGGAAAGAGAGAGAAAGAGAGAGCCATTAGCATTACAACATTAATTTCCTAAAAACAGGTGAGCACATAAAATGGACTGGAGGGCAAAGAAGAAAGCTGTGGAAAAGAGAGATAAAGTAAGAGGGCAAGGAAGAAATGTAAAGTTGGAGGCTGTAGAAAGCAAGGAGACGTGGTGTGAAATAGAAAGGAAGATGATATTGATAAGCGAGAAGAAAAGAAAGGCAAGAATAAGCTGGAAGGAACTGACTCTTATATATGTATAACGCCAGCACGACCCACCAACATTAACAATGCAGTAATAAATATTTGGATAATTACGTTCCTGAAACAAAGTGAAAAATACGCCTTCTTGCTGCCCGAGCACAACGAACCGATTATATAATGGATTTTTGAAAGTTAAATCTTATTGAAATATGAAGGTAAGCAGATTTGCTGTTAAGGGAAGAGGGACATTGTGTAAACACAAGTTTTGTTCTATATTGTTAAATTCATAATAATTGTTTTGAATTATTGAAGTGACATATGCATTATTAAAAGTATAAATTAAAGGCATTTTTTTGTATGATAGGATATTATATAGTAGAAGACAAAGGATTTCGTAACTAAAATCAGTAGCGTAACTATAAAAATCAAGCTACAAATAGCTTACAGCCAATTAAATTTCATGTGCAACAAAGAGAGGATAATGATTTCTCAGGAGCAACCATGGCTGAATAGCATAGCTTAATCGATATTGCTACGGGAATTTAATATATCTCGGTGGCTTAAAACACTGACATGACTATGGAGCACCAATTCCAACCCAAAAGCTTCTCCTATTGTACAAGATGCTCAACAATCGCTCCCTGTATGCCTTCACATCTTAAGTTTTATTTATTGTGCTTGATATAAGCAACATATACTCTTTAGAAAATCGGAGCATAACATGAGTACAATTACATTGTTTTATCTATTGTCAGACACTTTAATCTCCCAGAGAGTGGATACGAATGAATCGCCTCCATTTTCCGAGGCAACACGTTCAATTGTTTAGCTTATTTCGGGGGACGGTCGCTAGCTCAACCACCCATCAAGATTATGTTCATATGTTTTAATGACTATACTTCACTGGAAAAATAACCAAAGTTAAAACTATGAAGGCAGGAAAGGACTCTTGGGCGTGACTGTACCCCTCCGTTCCCCTTCACCTGCTATTATTGCACCCGAAGCCTGACTAATGCACGAGGGGGAAAAATTGCAGATGAGAGTGTCGCGATAAATAGCGGCGTTTGCAATCGACGGGAGGAGCTGTTGAGGAAAGGCAGATAACCGGACCGTAGGGAGCATAAGAAATATTTAATAAACGTTCATCCTTCCTCATTATCTTGTCACCCCCGAGGATCTTAGGGGGGTAAGGGAGGGGGGTGATGGGGTTCTGAAGGGCTGGTGTATAAGGGGAATGATGGTGGTGGGAGGGTGATATGGGGTTGAGGTCTGAGAAAATTATTAAGGTAGTGTGCGTATGGAACGCAAGGTGTGAGATTAAGGTTAGATATTTTGATGAATGATATCGGTAGACTATATGAGACACGAGGCGAAAGGTGAGAATGCGGGTGAATGGCATAATTATGAGTCATGAAAGTATATGTAGTAGATATATATTAACACTGTAAGACTGAACAAATAGCTTAGGTGTGGTTACCAGTGAGTGAGATGGTCCATTGATAACGGTAAATGATAGAGCTGGGTAAACGCTGGATGATTGTTATGAGCCTAAGGAGAATGACTGAATGGCAGTGGATGATATGTGAGTCACGTTTGCATACCACAACAAGTTAACATGAATTGACGGATGAAGGCGAGGTTGGATACAAACCATAATTATATTGCTTAATTTTGAAGAGTTGATAAGACTTGACGTGTCAAGCTTGAAGATTAGCTGGTGAGTGCAGATAAGAAATGAACAGTGAACGATAACTTTATTTATTTAATTATATGTTTTGGAATGATGGTAGCACAACGCAGTGGACGTTTTAATGAGACCTAATGTTGAAGTTTTAGTGATAGCATTGGATGCGAGTGCTGATGGGGATATGAATAATTTTAAATGCATTAACCAACTGAACGAAAATAATGGAATGAAGTTGTATGGTATCAGTGAATATTATTCGGTTGCAACAATGGACAGATTCAATTGAAGAATGGTGATTATTATAGATTAGTTTATGTACAGGACTAGATTTTAGTGGTAGATTAATATTTCTTCAAGATGCATTAATTGCTGTTGTGGAATATTGGGACTATTGAAGATAAAGCTGAAAAACGAAAATACAATATTGCCCAAGTGCCCGTTAAGAGTATAAGCGAATATTCACAGTTTTGATACAGGAGGATGTTTGGAAAATTGTGAATATGACTGTTGTTAGTGATAAGCTGAACGAAAAAACAATACAATAGACTTAACATGACCAGATTGAAAACGGAGGAATGGTTGAAGCTGATATACAACAAAATTGGGTGTAGATGGCAATGTATACTAAATGGATTTTAGTCATGTGTATTGCCTTACTTATTAAGTAACAAGTTTGTGTATTATTCCAGCTGCCAAGAGGTAATTTCATTCAGTTTTGGTAGAATCACTCAATGTAAAGGATTTAAAAGGTTACCCGTAAATCCTGTCAATACTATTGTAGTACCTCATTCTAGTTACCATAAGCCTATTGTATTACCATAAGCCTATTGTATTACCTCATTCTAGTTAGCATAAGCCTATTTTTCGTAGCGAGGTCGGCCCTTTGAGATAATGTACCCCATAAAATGTTCTTTCCTCTCGCATAAGCATTAGGCTATTCATAATGCAGTTAGGTCCAGTACATTATTAGATTGATATGCAGTATTTGATATAGTGGATATTAATCGTGGTTATGTGCTGTACCTTTTAAGTGTTTTGATGGTATAATGGTTAGAGCTTGTAAGTTCTGTATGTAGTATCTTGGGTTCGAATCCTGTGAGGATTGCATGCTTTCATTAATTTCATTTGGGGGGTTATTGGTGTTAAGAACGATGTTAAAAACAATATCAATGGGTTAAGGAGTATTACGTAGTGAAGCCGGTCCTTTGAGATCTGTACCCAATAAAATGTTCTTTCCTCTCGCATAAGCATAATGCAGTTGAGTCCAGTGCATTATTAGATTTATATCCAGTATTCGGTCAAATGGATATGCATCGTGGTAATGTGCTGTACCTATTACTGTCTTGAGATATATATATATATATATATATATATATATATATATATATATATATATATATATATATATATTATATATATATATATACTGTATGAATGTACAGTATGTATGTCCAGGTATATGTATGCATGTACAGTATGTACAGTATATGTATATAATGTGTGTGTGTGTGTGTGTGTGTTTGTGAGTGTGAGAGTGTATGTGTATGTATTTATATACAGTATAGACATTTCACTTATTTATTATTGTTTATCACAATAGTGATACTATTAATGATGATTGTAGTGGTGGTGGTGGTGATGATGATGATAAACTACTACTACTACTACTACTACTACTACTACTAATCATCATCATCATCATCATTATCATTACCATTATCATTATTAGTATTATTATTATTATCATCATATATTAGTGTATTCACCTTAATCACATTGCCCAGCTCCTTAGCATTTCAACTTGTGTTACACAAACACACACACACTCACACAAACGCATATTTATGCAAAATAATTACCTCTCTATATAATCCGATCTCCGCGGTTTCAACTTGTGTCCGTTTTGATCCCTCACTTGACCTGGGAATGGACCTCGCATTCTAACCCGATCTCTGGGGCTCCCTCTTTATCTGTTCGATTCCCTTAACCTGACCCCACCTGCATAGTCACACACTCACGCAAAAAATGCCTCCCTCTCTTAGATCATAAAAACATAAGAAAATGGGAGTCTGCAGAAAGCCGATTTACCCATACAAGACAGATCCCTCTCACACCCAACCTATCTCGTCGATATTTCTATGTAATATTATCTTGAGTGTCTATATTGTTCTTGATCCTATTACTCCGCTAGGTAGCCTATTCCACATATCTTCAACGCTGTTACTAAACCAATATTTGTCTATATTTTTTTCTTAAGCGAAATGTATCCAATGTGAAACCATTTGTTCGCGTTCTCTTGCAATTGCTGAGCTTCAGTATATCTCTCGTGTCCCATTTATAAATCCTACTTACCTACTTACCCTCTAACTCTGCGTTCTCTAGCGATTGTAAGCCTAATTTCTTCAACCTTTCTTAGGGGAGGTGTGGTGGAGTGGTCTTGCCACTGGCCTGGTAATCCAAAGGTCCCGGGTTCAAATCCCGATGTATCAATGGGAAGATATTATTGGGATGGAATTTGTGCTGTACCTAGTATCAGTGCATTACCACAAGCCCACCGAAACGTCAATAAAATACCTTCATTGTTCCCTGATTAAATAGCAGTGTATGAATATTCCCATATTCAAAATATGCTCTTGGGGTGCAATGCCTGGTGAGTTATCTGCTCAACAGGTGGCGTTGTGTGTGTGTAAGTGTGAGAGTCCGAGTGTAGGGGGTGAAACAGTGAAGCACGGGAACGAGATGGCTTCAGAGAGGGGGTCGTTTCGGGCCATGAGTGAGCACCGTGCCTCATGTGAAGGCAAGATGGCAGGTGCTCGTTGTACTGTACGTGCTTCACATGTCTCACTCCCTAGACTGGAATAAGACCTCACGGGCTTCACTGTTCATTGTAAAGCGGTGAATGTTAAGGCTCTCAGCCTATGCCCGAGAGGAAGTAAGTTGGAATATAGAAAAAAAAAAAAAAAAAAAAAAAAAAAAAAAAATGGAAGATTTCTAATAATATGGATAATTGTTGTCATTCTTCGTTGTTCTGTCTCCAAGGAATCTACAGTATGTCCATTCTGTGACAAGGACACCAACATTTAAGGGAAGGTTTTTAGTTGATTCCCTAGACTTCCATCAAGCTTAAAATTACTCCCCCTTGACCCCCTTTCAAGATAAATTTGTACATTTTTCGGTAGAAAAATTTCCCGGCCGAAGGCCGGTTCCTCTTAAATTACAGGCTCGCTATCGCTCGCCAGGAAAAAAATGACACCTAAATGGCACGAAAAGTCTTAAAATTGGAAGAAATGGGGCGAAAGTTCTTAAAATCGCCAAACTAATGGGGCGAACGTCTTATAATATCAAAAGCAATGGGGCTAACCATGAGGGAGAAAGGGGTCAAGGAAAAAGTCCCTCAAGTGGAAATCTCCCCTTAACAGCCTAATTCATAATATGTGGCCTCACTAACACAGGATAATATATGGCCTCACTAACACTGGATAATATGTGGCCTCACTAACACAGGATAATATGTGGCCTCACTAACACAGGATAATATGTGGCCTCACTAACACAGGATAATATGTGGCCTCACTAACACAGGATAATATGTGGCCTCACTAACACAGGATAATATGTGGCCTCACTAACACAGGATAATATGTGGCCTCACTAACACAGGAAAATATGTGGCCTCACTAACACTGGATAATATATGGCCTCACTAACACTGGACAATATGTGGCCTCACTAACACAGGATAATATGTGGCCTCACTAACACAGGATAATATGTGGCCTCACTAACACAGGATAATATGTGGCCTCACTAACACAGGATAATATGTGGCCTCACTAACACTGGATAATATGTGGCCTCACTAACACAGGATAATGTGTGGCCTCACTAACACAGGATAATATGTGGCCTCACTAACACAGGATAATATGTGGCCTCACTAACACTGGATAATATGTGGCCTCACTAACACAGGATAATATGTGGCCTCACTAACACAGGATAATATGTGGCCTCACTAACACAGGATAATATGTGACCTCACTAACACAGGATAATGTGTGGCCTCACTAACACAGGATAATATGTGGCCTCACTTACACAGGATAATGTTTCAAGAGCATGTCTGCTGGTCTGTTACTCACACTTATAGATATACATCCAACAATTCTATTCACCTGATTTCGAGCACTGATGCTTTAATGTCTTGGTTTCAGATCACAGTTGGCAATGACTCCCAAATCTGCTTTCATTATCTGAGTTACTTATATCCACGTTATCTAATTTACAGTATATCCTGCATGTTCTATTTAGTTTCTCTTGGAATTGTAGAAATATTTGTATATACACGTTTTACTGTGGCAAAGGCACATGTATTAGTATGTGTGCACATGTGTGTAACCGTGTGCATTGCGTGAAATATATGTTTGTATAAGTGAGCGTGTATGTTTAAGTGCATGTGCTTATACAGTAATACATACCAATACACTTGCATACGTGTGCAGACATTATATGTTAGGTATACACTATAAACTCATCTTAGTATTGTACTGATAGGTATAGTTTTGTGAGCATTACATTATTAAGTTATGTTTCAATACACACACACACACACACACACACACACACAATGCAACTGAAAACATATACCTGTACTGTATATATCACTTACCCCCATGGTAGATTATCGTATACTGTATATACCACTTACCCCCATGGTAGATTATCGTATACTGTATATACCACTTACCCCCATGGTAGATTATCGTATACTGTATATACCACTTACCCCCATGGTAGATTATCGTATACTGTATATACCACTTACCCCCATGGTAGATTATCGTATACTGTATATATCACTTACCCCCATGGTAGATTATCGTATACTGTATATACCACTTACCCCCATGGTAGATTATCGTATACTGTATATACCACTTACCCCCATGGTAGATTATCGTATACTGTATATACCACTTACCCCCATGGTAGATTATCGTATACTGTATATATCACTTACCCCCATGGTAGATTATCGTATACTGTATATATCACTTACCCCCATGGTAGATTATCGTATACTGTATATATCACTTACCCCCATGGTAGATTATCGTATACTGTATATATCACTTACCCCCATGGTAGATTATCGTATACTGTATATATCACTTACCCCCATGGTAGATTATCGTATACTGTATATATCACTTACCCCCATGGTAGATTATCGTATACTGTATATACCACTTACCCCCATGGTAGATTATCGTATACTGTTAATTGGTATGTTACACTTGCATTCAGTATTTGTAATGTATTTTTGTTTTTAATTTATAATGTACTCAAACAGTGTAAACTGAGCTTGCCATTTTAATTTTAATATTAATGTACATCCTCTGTTTTTCCTGTTCATCCAGTAGATTATAAAATGGGTGTTTTTAGCTCATCGGGCTGAAATTCTTTATTATTATTATTATTATTATTATTATTATTATTATTAGTAGTAGTAGTAGTATTATAATTATTATTATTATTATTATTATTTATACAGATATGTGTAACATATTAAACAAGGTATTGTTGAGCACAATTTCATTTGCATATGTACCTATGATATAAACTTCCAAGACATCACCTTTCTCCCACCTTTTCCAGGACTCTAACTCTGAGCCAGCCATATAGACTCACACTCCAATACCCCTCCTCCGTATAATAATAGCCAAGCCATGCGTACCTCCTGTTGCTGTTGTTGGGGTCGCCTCTTCCATAACATAGTGATCGCCTCTACGCCTAATGTCATAATCCCATCTTGTGCCCGTCTATCCCAACCCCCTACCCCCTCTCTACCTGTAACCACCACCTCTCCCTACCATACAGACCCTTTAGTAAACACAGGTTGGACGAGTGCCAACAACTACTAGTACCTTTTTCATGATGAAACTCTGTAAAGAAAAAAAAAGAAAACAATTGAATACTGGGGAAGCTGCCAGAGTATATACATACATACATACATACATACATAGTATATTTACATAGACAACTAGAAGAATATTTAGAATATCTATGCTGAACATATGAGCCATGAAGTTCTTGTAATGATTGTTTGCTCTGTATCTGAGGCATATTTTCCAAGGATTTATTTTCAGGTAGGCTCCTACAAAGCAAAACAAACCGAACTTTAGTGTCATATTTAGTAGTGTACCATTCCCTTGCACTATTATTTGTATGTAAATTGTATATGTATTGCATATTCACTTGCAAATTATTCCTTTTTTTTGCGAATATCAGATTGATTTAGATTGCTTTAAGTTGTCAAATTGAATAAATAAACTTTCTTTGACATTCCATTTGGTAATTACTATAATAAAAATTGGTTAGAAAATAGCTTCTTGTGCCCTAGGGTGAGTACTTGTCCGATCTCTGTATTATTCAAGATACACATCTCTTCTTCCATACATGCCTTGTGGTAGGTAAGGAAACACAATCATCCAGATATAATCCTTAGGGGTCTTAGGTGGATGGCTGGTCGTAATGAGAAGTAGCACATATAGAACCTGTTGGAGCATCATTCATACGAAAAGAATACTATTGTATACAGATATTTGTACTGATATCATACACACTAGAAGTATAGTATTCTTCCTAAGGCTTGAAATACACACACACCAGCAATGTTAACTGCATTCCATAATGCTGATTCCATGATATTTCATCTCAGCCTCGTCATAATCTACCTCAAATATAAAACATGATCATCTTACCTAAATATATTTAACAACATATATTCTAATACAGTGTGCCATAACTAAGCATTACCTAACTTATCATCTAACGAAATATACTTTAATATTGTCCAAGGAAAATATTCTTAATATATATGTTATAATTTAAAAAATGGCAAGGGAGAACTAACCGACATACAATATGATGTTTCATGTAATACTGTATGTTGGCAATGAATACAAGACATCTCGCTACCGAACCAATTCGCTACAGCATACTTAAATTATTTATTTTACAAAACCTAGTAATACGTGACTAACATAAAATATACTAGAAATACCAACTTATCGTAACCTAAATGCTAGAAATTATCGCACTAGCATCAGCATTGGCTTTACAGCCAAGCACAACAGTCATTTTACCTACGTATGGAGGTGTGGTGTGGAGGTAGATGTGCTGGAAAATGTGAAAAGGAACACCTTGAGATGGTTCGGCCATATGGAACGTATGGGAAGCGAGAGAATGACTAAGAAGGTGTAGGAGAGCGAGGTGGAAGGACAGAGAGGGAGATATAGACCGAGAGAGAGGTGGAAGGATGGAGTGAGGAAGTATATGGATGAAGGCGGTGCTGGTTGGGAGGAGGGGCTTCGACTAACTGGGGACAGAGGTGCATGGGGGCGGTTCGTTCGTGGCCACCCTTTCGGGGATGAATGCGTCAGGCAATAGATAGATAGATAGATGCCTTACTACATCCAGTACATACACGCGTCTGTGTATCTAAAATAATTAAATAAGATATTCCTCATTATGAACGTAGTGAACATTGTTTTGTTTTGTGCATGTATCATTAACAGAAGTAGGAGTGAAAGCGTTCATGGAATGACCACAACATTTGTTGGTGACTGTACAGTTGAAGTAAGACACATTATTATGTGAGGTTGGATTTTTTGCCAAAAATGTCATGAATGGCTCAAATTGTGTATCATGATGTTGAACTGTTTAGTGAGCAACACAAATAAATTAATATGCCGTATGTATCGAGAGACTTGGCAGAACTTTGGCAAATATATTCGAGTGCCATAATAGGGTAAACAATCTCATTATTTGGTCAAACTGCAAACCAATCCCAACAATCCCAACTGTAGGTTTATTAGTTAATTCCCATACAAACCACAGTTCGTTTAGGTATAGTTTGACTTCGATACACATACAGGTTCAAACTTGTAATACTAATGTATATAAATTGTAAAATTGACTAGATGGACCACTAGTAGTTAACAACGCACAGAAAAAATCATGTTGGATAAGTAGTACATTTTAGTTATTTCACTACATTATTGTATTTCTAAAGGTTTGCAGACAACCTGAATGGGTAAATGTGGCCTATCAATCTGAAACAAATTAACTTTACAATTCTTAGGTATATCTTAAAATAGCAATTTTTTTCGACTTGCAGATTGTCAGTGATATCCATGTTTCGGCCCCCTGTGTGTGTGTGTGTGTTTTTTTTCCCAGAGCTTCGGCTAACTTTCCTTTCATACTGTTCAACCACACTAGAAAGTCACTAATACTGTTTTCATTTGAAATAAGACCATGTTCGTCACCATAATTAAAGAAAAGTATATAATGCATCTGTCCATGAACCTACATAATTTGCATGTATATATATTAGAAGGATAACCAAAGTTGACATTATAGAGATAAAACATGACTCTTGTGCGTGACTGTATATTTTTTTTTTTTTTTTTTTTTTTTTAAGAGACAATGAACGGAGGAAGGAAAAACACAGATAAAACAAAAAGGTCCATGTGCCTAAAGGCATCCTCCATTCATAAAATGTTTGTAACAACTGGACTTAAACATTTGTAGATTGTAAGTTTGTGGAAAGCAATTCGAGGGAAGTGAATTCCAAAGAGTAGTAGTTCTAGGGATAAATTAATTTTGATAAGCAGAAGTTCTGCATTATGGAGGAGAAAGTGTAAATTCATGGGCGCTCTCAGCTGCCCTAGTTCTACGGGGAAAGATGTGGAGAGACGGCACAATTGAAGCAAGTTCCTCGGAACAATTGCTGTGAAAATATCTATAGAATAATGCAAGGGATGCAACGTTTCTTCGTATGGATAATGTAGGAAGGTCCTGTGTGATTGCAGGGTTATTGATTAATCTAATAGCTTTATTTTGAATTTTGTCCAACTGCCTCAATGCAACCACTCCACTTCCACTCCACAGAGGTGAACAGTAATCCATTTGAGAACGCACATGACTTTTATATATTACGGCCAACTGCTCGTCAGTGAAGAATTCTCGAACTCTGTACAGGAGTCCCAGTTTTTTAGAGGCATTCTTAGCAATGCTTCTAACATAATGTGTCCAGCTCAGGTTAGTAGTTAATGTTACACCGAGAATGTCAATACTAGGGGAAGTGGGAATATTTAAATAATTAAAAAAATATATGGGAGTCAGTGAGATTCTGTCGGTTAGAAAATTGAATGTACTTGGTTTTCTGTGCATTAAAGGAAACTAGATTCTTTTGTCCCCATTCTTCAATTCTAGAAAGGTCCTGGTTCAGAGAAATTGCAGTGCTTATTTTTGAATTTATAAGATTGGGTTGGGTGAAAGAATTGGTAAATGTGAAGGAACTGTGGCGTGTTGAGTCATCTGCGTAGGAATGTATTGGATTATGAGTGGTAGATATGAGATCATTGATATGAATGAGGAACAGAGTTGGGGCCAAAACTGATCCCTGGGGAACACCAGCATTTATTGAGTGAAATTGAGAATAAAGGCCATCTACCATTACACGTATTACACGTATTACACGTATATTGCTTATATATTGGCTTAAAATGCATTCCTATGCAACAATCCTATGTATATTGGCTTAAAATGCTCTGCCATCTCAGCCCATGTTTACAATCTGTATCTGGTTACTTGTTTTGAGAATGATTTGTTAGCATTTTGTATACACATATAGACTTAAGCAATTACTAGGAAAATTTCTATCAGTCGTTTTAAAGCTGTTCAGGCATTGTTTGGTGAGCAGTTCGTACACTCCAGCACACTCCTTATGACTCCTCGAACTGCTTAAATGAACCCTCAAACTGCATATACTGTACTTGGTCAAACATGAACAAGAAGAATCAATCTAGTTCGAGATAGCTTCGAGAATTTAAGGTCACCATTTATGCCTCAGAGTCTGTTGATTATGGGGTAGAGAAACTTTTTGAGCCAACTGTACCACACACACACACACACACACACACACGCACGCACGCACAGCCCCCGGGAGAAGAACTGGCCTAATCGATGAACTCATTCCGAACGCCTGACTCCACCCTTTCGTCTCGTTCCGTTGTTCTTTTTGTTTCTTTTCTTACAAGCGTATTTCCTTCCAGCGTGTTAGAGATCGGGGTGTTCTCTTCTCTTCTGGTTTTAAGTTTTGCTTGTGGGTTTATTTGTTCATCTATTTTATTTACTAGTGTTTTAATTGTTGGCTTCCTCTTTTCTGTAATGCATTACTTCGAATATTCTCCCCGCATTTTTTTCATACTTTACATATTGTTTTCCCTTACACCGCGTATACCTGTATGCTATTATCACATATATTATCATACTAGATAATTATTCATGAACGTTCTGTCTTCATGAACATTTTCGAAATAATTCTTAAATGGAATGGTAATTGGGATATAAGTAGTAATTACAGTATCTATATTGGCACTGGTTGACAAGCTGCCCAGCAAGTCGTAAATATTATCCTCCTAATGGGGAGATGGGCCGTTTTTCTGGACCCCTTTCTCTCTCATGTTTAGCCCCATTAGTTATGAGATTTTTAGTAGTTCGTTTTATTAGTATGGCGATTTTCAGATGATTCACCACATTTATTTGTCAATATTAAAGACCCTTCGTGCCATTTAGGTGTAGATTTTTTTCCTGACGAACGATAGCGAGGATGTAGTTTTAGATGTACAAATTTATCTTGAAAGGGGGTCTAGTGATTGTCTTTTTAAGTTTGATGGAGGTCTAGGGAGGAAACTAGAATAATAACATATAAATGAACAAGTCGACCAAAAAGTGAACCATCCCCCCTTAAACCTTCCCAGAGTCTAAAAGGATAAGAAAATGGATAATGAAGTCATGACTCTCGCTATACCTGTAGATTAAACAATTATGGTATATATACTGTATATACACACTCTTTTTCCTTTTTTATTTTTAACCCTGCCATCTTGAGTTGAGGGCCCCTCCAGTTATGCAATTACTTCATGCTCCACTCCAGGGCCCGAACGTCAAGGCTTTAAGGGGTCGGCAGACCAAATTATTTTAGGTAACTCTTTTCTGACCGCTCGTACACTCATAGGCTATAATATGTACCAACCCAACTAATTCTTTGATCTTATACATTCAGACTCTAAAGGGATTGGGATATTGCATAACACTGTATATCCTCGTAGGTGTTGATGTATGCACGGCTGATCAGAAGTGGGTTGCGAAATCTGAGCTGTGCGTGGGGATGCTGGAGTCATGGGCCCCAATAAACAAGTGTTTGGTAATCACTGAGTGGGGTAGTAATGAGAGGTCTGGGGGATGCCATCGGCTCAGAGTGCGTCTCACAGTACCGTAGCCCCATGCATTAGACCCTGAATGGATTGTTCTAGAAAATTATAATTAAGCGTGATAGCATCCGTGATTGGGTTGTTGTCGGAGGTATTATGCAAATATGACTAACGCCTACAACAACTCCCTGCTAGCTTACACTGGGTGGTGGATGGCCCTTCCTGCCTTTCAGTGCCGCATGCTTATTTTACCTAATCTAAATTGGTAATGCCTTTTAGTGGTCAGGTGGAACAATTTTTAAGCAGCCGTGTAAAATTCCAGCACTCAGAAATTTTAAATGTAAGCTTGTTCTTAACACGTTACGTAAGACGAACCTTGTGTGCTGATGAACTCAACTATACGATAAAGTAATAACAAAGTTTTCAAAATGTGCTTCAATAAAGTTTACACCTTAGAAAAATTACACACATAATATCACTGATCAGTAAAATATCCTTCCTGACCTTTGTGTGTAGATGTGTAAATATTGCAACAATTGCTATTGAGCAAAAATGATTCAGGAGAGATCGTTGTTGAAATACCGAACCAAATCATTCCCTCTGCACATTCTATCTTTTACTTAATCTCTCTCTTAACAGAAGCAAGCCTTCGTTCTCACCTACCAGCTTCCTTTTGTCTTCTTCTCAGCAATCGTAAATGTTGTATCAATTCTTACTGTAAAGCATGTGTGTTCTAATGTAGTAACCAATATACTCGTAAGGGGGGATGGACGGGTTTTCTGGCCCCCTTCTCCCTTGTGTTTAGCTCCATTAGTTTTCAGATTATGCGACGTTCGGCCCATTAGTTTGGCGATTTTAAGACTTTACGCCCCATTTCTTTGTCATTTGTAAGACCCTTCGTGCCATTTAGGTGTCGGATTTGTTTAGTGGCGAGCGATAGCGAGCCTGTAATATTAAGAGTAACCGGCCTTCGGCCGTGACATTTTTCTAAAAAAAAAAAATACAATTTGTTGTACAACTTGATTGGGGTCTAGGGAGGAAACTAAAAATGTAATACAAATATAAAACAATAAGCAAATTAATACGCCCATCTCCCCTTAAGAAATGTTTCAATCGTTTATGTGTTTTGTGTGTTCAAATTAGCACACACAAATGATTGTACCACTTTTTATGTGTATGTTGTTCTTTGTATTTGTTATTATTATTATTATTATTGTTTTTTAATTATTATTATTATTTGTTTACAATTAAGCATTCCATTTTTACAGTACAGTTTTATCATTCATCCCCAATCCTCCATCTTAAGTACATCACACACCTTACTCCTCTATATCCGCCATTCTTACTTAGATTTCCTCTCTTCATCTTCAACCCGATTCCCTTTCTTTTCCCCACAGCCAGCTTAACCCTTTTTGGTGCATTTTTGGATCTCCCCTGTTTCCTCCATCAGTTTGGACACTTTAAGACATTTCACCTCCTTAGTTTGGCAATTATAAGATGCTTTACCCCGTTCAGATGTCGATCGTTAAATCTGGGCGAGCTAAGCGACCTTCAGGCAGGCCATTTTCTACCGAAAAAATTACATATTTAGCTTGAAGGGAGTTGGGGTGGCGTTTTTTTTAGTTAGACCGAGATCTGGTAAGGTGTTTTTTCTTATAATAGGGGGCATATAATTGGCATAACAAATCGAATCATCATTAATAATTAAAGAAACTACAGTAAATATAATAATAACACCCCAGAACTTCGCCCAGAACTTTCAATCGACTAAATGAAAAGTGGATGGAAGTGAGAGAGATGGAAGAGAGAGAAGTAGAGGTTGAATGGCAACAGTTTAAGGAAGGAGTGAAAGCAAGTGCAGAGGTAGTATGCGGCAAAAGGAAAGTAGGAGGCAGAGGTATCAGGAAGGGAAGCGAGTGGTGGAATGATACGGTGAGAAAGGCAGTTGAGGAGAAGAGACAGTGTTTTGAGAGGGTTTTACAGGATGGTAGTGTTGAGGTATGGGAGAGGTACAAGGAGAAAAGGAGAGAGGCAAAACGGAAAATTAGAGAAGCGAAAAAAGATGCAAACGAAAGGTGGGGCCAAAGGCTGAGTGAGAATTTTGAAGAACGAAAGAAGATGTTCTGGAAGGAGGTAAATAAAGTAAGGAAAGGAGGACAAAAGAGGGAAGAGTCAGTGAAAGATGAAAATGGAGAATTACTAGTGGAACCAGTTGAAGTGAGGAAAAGATATGCCAAGTATTTTGAATCTTTGTTAAATACAAGAGATGGAAGAGAAGCAGTGATTGAAGCAGAGGTGGATGGAGATAGGTTACCCAGGCCACCCAGGTGGCAGGGAATGAATGAAAGGATTGAGGAAAATGAGGTGAAAGAAGCAGTGAAACAAATGAGAGCGGGAAAAGCAGAAGGTTTGGATGGTATTGCTGTGGAGTGTATAAAGAAGGGTGGAGATGTGATAATAGATTGGTTGGTGAGACTTTTCAACGTGTGCTTTGTTGTGTCAAGGGTACCAATAGACTGGAAGAGTGCATGTATTGTGCCGTTGTACAAGGGGAAGGGAGATCGGCAGGAGTGTTCAAGTTATAGAGGTATTAGTTTATTGTCAGTGGTTGGAAAGCTGTATGGCAGGGTGTTGATAGAGAGGATAATAAAGTGTACAGAAGTTGCAATAGGAGAAGAACAGTGCGGTTTTAGGAGGGGAAGAGGGTGCGTGGATCAGATGTTTGCAGTAAGACAGTTATGCGAGAAGTATTTAGAGAAGCATAAGGAGATATTTTGGGCTTTTATGGACTTGGAAAAAGCGTATGATCGTGTGGACCGTGAAGCAATGTGGAAGGTGTTAAGGATTTATGAAATAGGAGGAAATTTGTTAGAAGCAGTTAAGAGTTTTTATGAAGGGAGCAGAGCATGTGTGAGAGTAGGAAATGGTGAGTTGAGTGAATGGTTTGAGGTAAAGGTAGGTTTGCGACAGGGTTGTGTAATGTCACCATGGCTGTTTAATATGTTTATGGATGGTGTGGTGAGGGAGGTGAAAAGGAGAACTATGGGAAGAGGATTGGGTTTAGTAGGAAAGAATGGTAGAGATTGGGAGTTGAATCAGTTGCTGTTCGCTGATGACACAGCATTGGTGGCGGATTCTGATGAGAAACTGCAGCGGGTAGTCAAAGAGTTTGGTGTGGTTTGTGGAAGGAGGAAACTGAAGGTGAACGTCAATAAAAGTAAAGTAATGGTGTGTAATAGGGGAGAGCATAGGGTGAATCTAGATGTGAGGCTGGATGGGGAAATATTGGAACAAGTAGAGTGTTTTAAATATCTAGGAGGAACGATAAGCAGGAGTGGAGGTATGGAAGTGGAGGTAAAACAGAGAGTGTGTGAAGGAAGGAAGGTTTTCGGAGCAATGGGAAGTATGTGGAAGACGAGAAATCTCGGAGTGAAAGTAAAAAGTGCACTGTATCAAGGAATTGTTGTGCCAACAGTGATGTATGGGGCTGAGACATGGGCTCTGAAGAAAAAGGAGAAAAGAGGGCTGGATGTGATGGAGATGAGCTGCTTGAGGAGTATGTGTGGAGTTACTCGTAGAGACAGATTGAGGAATGAAGAGATACGTAGGAGAGTGGGGCAGCAGGAACATTTGTCAGCCAGAGTGGACAGAAGGGTGCTGAGCTGGTATGGTCATGTTGAACGAATGGGAGATGAAAGGCTTACAAAGAGAATATGTGAGTCAGGTACAAGGGGAGATAGAAGGGCAGGAAGACCCCCATTGAGATGGAGAGACTGTGTAAGAAAGGCTTTGGATGATAGAGGAATGACTATAGATCAGGCAGGGGAAGTGGTGGTGGACAGGAGTGAATGGAGAATGCTTGTGAATAGTTGAGTGAACACGTGGTCATTTGGAGTAAGGGGTCGGGCGCAAGTTCGACTAGATAATAGTCCATCAGGCGCCTGGCCCGGGGGGACGATTAATATGAAGGGTGTGCCTGGAAGTGTGGTGGGAGGGCTTGTGGCTTTGGCTCCGCTGCATGTCTGCCTGCCGAGATCGGAACCTCTCCGGGTGGTCAGGGGCCGGGGGAGTGCTGGAGCGACCTTGGTAACCCTGGTCTCTGGGTCTTCTCCTGGGTGACCTGGATGTGTGTGAGTTTGTGTTTTTTATCTGTGTTTATTTTTTGTTTTATGTTGTTTTTGTGTTTTCCCTGTTCTTGCTCTGTCTTGAGTCGGCTACCCCCAAAATGGGGATTGGGCCTGAGCATATAGATAGATAGATAGATAGAACTTCGCCCCAGAAAATATTTAACCCCCTCTCTTGTCCCCACCGAGCCAAATCCCTATCTTGAATTCACCACACGTCATCCTCTTCCATATCTATGTTTCCAATTATTTTGTGTCCTTTTCATCTTCAATTCCCCTCCCCTCCCTACTGTAACTTCAATCCCCTTTCTTATCCCACTCATCCCCCACCTCCCCTCGCAGCAGCAGCTTCTAATACCTGCCCTCCCCATCCCCATTACTTTAGCTTCTTCAGAATTCCAGAGTAATCGTGGCAGATATCGAAAAAGGTTAGGTAAAGGCTTTCCAGATTTCAGCGTCCAAATAATGCGGAAATGAAATCCGTTCCTTCTCTTCATTCCCTCTTGTGCCCTCTCCTCCTTCTTAACTCCTCGGGGCCATTTCGTTGTTAATCTGGTTAACGCTTGCCGATCTTGCTCAGCTTAGGAAGACCCTACAGGAAGGTAAGGAGGGGGAGGGATCTATCTCGATTAACACTCTTGACTATAGCACAGGTCTGTCCTAATATCGTCCACTTATAAAAGTACATAATGTATAAAGTACATAAATAAAATAAAATCGTCCACTGATATCTGAAAAAAGGAAGACAATGCTTTCGCATTACAGCTCTCATTTCATACATAGCATCACTTTTGCTGTTGTACACCTGCTAACAATGACGGTACAGATACTAAAAAAAGTGTTGCTATTTATGAGTATAATAATGGAAATAAAAACATACACATTTTACCTACCGGGTATTCATAAACTGTAAAATCATGTTAGTATATACTTGCCATTCCTATACACAAATATAAGTGAAATGACAGATCTAAAATCATATTTTGAACCTTAAATCATTACGAAATTCAAGACATTCGGCGATTATATATATATATATATATATATATATATATATATATATATATATATATATATATATATATATTCTCTCTCTTAATTAACTGTGACAGAGACTAACTAATATATAATTTGACATTATAAGTATACATTGTTTACAGTAGGTAACATACTATTAACATTGACAGGTGAGAACAGTGTCCGTAGCTCTCATAAAGAACGACTTTGTTTTAATCCAATAATGCCTCTCTTAAGGGGAGATGTCCACTTGAGGGACTTTTTTCTTGACCCCTTTCTCTCTCATGTCTAGCCCCATTGCTTTTGAGATGTTAAGATGTTTGCCCCGTAAGTTTGGTGATTTTAAGAACTTTCACCCCATTTTAAGACCTTTCGTGCCATTCAGGTGTCTATTTTATCCTGGCGAGCGATAGCGAGCCTGTAACTTAAGAGGAGCCGGCCTTTAGCCGGGACATTTTTCTACCGAAAAATGTACACATTTATCTTGAAAAGGGGTCTAGGGGCTGTAATGTTAAGCTTGATGGAAGTCTAGCGAACTAACTAAAAACCTCCCCTTAATCGGCCACTTTCTGGAGTGGTGGACGGGCAGACCGGATGTCATTTGACGCCAGTTCGCTCCGAAGTCCGAATTTAAGGTCGATGGAATTATCCGAACATCGTCTGAAGAAAGAACGACTCCCTTAACGTTTATTGGAATAGATGTGTAGGTGTGCCTGTTTTCTGAAGGGTTAGCACTAAATTGGCTTGGGTTTGGGAATAGCGATCCTTATTATCGCTATATTTTCTGTTTATAAAAGTTAATCAGGTACATATAACCAATAATCATGAGGACATCATGGAATTTACTATTTCGCCGATGCAATGTTGTTATCCTACTGTAGGTCTATCTCGACCCAGTCTACTTGACTCTAAGATGTTCTGGATCTCTTTCCTCGTTTGAGAGTTGAGGTTGGCTACTAAATTACATATGAATTAAATTAATGTTACACGGGAACCAGCTTTTCCCAAATCTTCACTGTCTGGAATGGCCTGAATATCCGAAAGGCCCGATCCTCCCCTCCGCTGCGCAAAAGGCCCCGAATAATTACTTTCCCGGCATAAACCGTGGAAATGGAACTCCAAATCATAAGTTCCGGCTTTAATGGTGGAAATCGAGCCGCCCAATCGTGCCATAGTCGTAGATTCAAGGGGTCAAAAACGTCGGGGGGTTCGCTATCTCAGAGGTGCTTGGGAAACCAGACTGGGTCCTCGGGGATGAATCTTACCTGACCCTTAAGAGAGAGGTGGTGGGTGGGAGGATTACGGAAGGAGGAAGAGGAGGAGGTGGGGGAATGAGACCCAGAGAGATATTTACGTGGATTTACAAAGATGCACCTACCTCACCGACATTACGATTTATGCTAGGTGGTCAGGACTTAATTCTAATAGAAATAGCAAAAAGTAGATAATTATACAAATAAGTGGAGGAAGAGGATGAAGATAGCAAATCTGAAGGCGAGAAAAGAGAGAGAGAGAGAGAGAGAGAGAGAGAGAGAGAGAGAGAGAGAGAGAGAGAGAGAGTAGCCAGAACGTATACCTGATATAAAGGATTGAGCTGAAAGTCACAACAGAGTAAGGTAAGAAATCAACTGCACATTCTAAAGCAGTGAACCTAGACAGAAACAGCCATTGGTAGTTAACATATATCATTCCTTGTATTAATGCGAGGCACTACCCAGCTTGTTTATTTACTTTTGGAATATCTCCCAGGAATGGACAACAAGGTCAAGACGGTTTCACACGGGGGTATGTATCCGATACTAAGTTCGGAGGCATTATATATGCCATAGAGAAAGTTATTTATCATC
This sequence comes from Lithodes maja, assembly GCA_037953745.1. Taxonomy (NCBI): domain Eukaryota; kingdom Metazoa; phylum Arthropoda; class Malacostraca; order Decapoda; family Lithodidae; genus Lithodes; species Lithodes maja. The sequence goes on along the minus strand of JBAKBP010003725.1, from coordinate 17,083 downwards.
CAGTGTTAATCTAATTTTGACGGTATTTTTCATTTCCTAGCTCAAACTAGAAACAAGCATCGTGAACCATGAATTAATTAAAGGGAGGTTTTTTAGTTTGTTCCCAAGACCGCCATCAAGCTTGAAAATATACCCCCAATACTCCCCTACAAGACAAATGTGTAAATTATTCAGTAGTTTGGCCGGTTCCTCCTAAATTAGAGGCTCACTATTGCTGGCCAGAACAAAAAAATCAACACCTAAATGGCACGAAAGGATTTAAAATAGTAACACCTGAGGCGATAGGTCTTAACATAGATAAACTACTAGGGTGAATGTCTTAGAATGTCAAAACTAATGGGTCTAAGCATGAAGGAGAAGAGGTTCCAGAAACAAAAATAATAATGCCTTAAGTGAAAATCTCCCCTAAGCAAATACTAGTAAATAAACTATCAAGTAATTGTGGATACTAGACTCAGATACTAATTATCGGATACATATGACTGTGTGATGCCACCTCAAGGTATTATTCCGTTTCTCTCTCTCTCTCTCTCTCTCTCTCTCTCTCTCTATCTATCTATCTATCTATCTATCTCTATCTCTCTCTCTCTCTCTTTCCCCTCCCCCTCTCTCTCTCTCTCTCTCTCCCTCTCTCTCTCTTTCCCCTCCCTCTCTCTCTCTCTCTCTCCCTCTCTTTCCCCTCCCTCTCTCTCTCTCTCTCTCTCTCTCTCTCCCCTCTCTCTCCTCTCTCTCTCTCTCTCTCTCTCTCTCTCTCTCTCTCTCCACACACACACACACACGACGTTACTTTAGCCAAGATCTTCATTTTTCGCATATGTGAGTGGAAATGTAATCATGGGGTGGAGGAAACTCGAAAATTGGTCTTCATATAGACTGAAAATGTTCGGCTTTGCAGATGATATACATTTGTTTGTGTTCGATATAACATTTGAGAGCTATGCAGGGTTGTAGAGATAATCAAGACTAACAAACAGGTGGTCCTTAAGACTCTGATTTTCCCTTACGGATTTTAATACATTATACATTTTCCTCGTAGTTATTATTCATAAAACTTTGTGATTATATTTGTTTTTATTTAACTAATACAGAAAAATACTGAGTACGGTCTGTCGCATGGCAAACATTCATGAATTGTTTTTATTAAAGTGGGAACAACTAATGGAAATTATATAAATTCATCTCATCAACCTATTCACGAGCATCTATGCGTGATGACGTCTTGAATATTTTATTCCAGCTATCGTTAGCTAATCGTATAAATTAGTAAATTATTTTGAGTTAAGAGATATCAATTATACCTATGTTTGGATACCCCGATGTAAACTGTCTATAGTCTATTCACTATAATTAGGTCAAAATGTTTACCATAAACCTCTTGTAACTCTAAGAGGACTGTAGCAAATGGACTGTACATTTCCACACCCAATTACTGTTTCCAGACCAGACCAGATGGCTGGAGTAAAATAGGAAAGAAGAGTAATTGGACAGAGGAAGAACAAGCTGAGAAGTGAGAAGTACAGTAGAAGACTGAAAGTTCTCGGGCTTAACCAAGTTGCTTCATTGTTTGACTCTCTCCAAATGATATTTATACCAGCTCGACTGCTCTAATACCATTTGGGTTGTAAGCGGCTTGTGGTCTAGATTTCTGGTCTAATTATAATGCATAGGCAGTAGAAAGTTACACACAGTGGCTTGTAGATATTTTGTTCTGATAATTTTGCTTGTTATGTCTCTATCTTCAATACATATTTTGTTTTCACTTGGCAGAAATTTAGTTTCAAAACAGTTGATTCTTCGATAATTATTTGGAAAATTAAAAAACGATTTTTTCTTTGTATCCTTTTAATGCCAGGTTTTCACAATTGACAATATATATGGATACGCAATTTTGCAAAAGTTTAACAATTAAAGTGAGGGCAAGACAGTTTGTTCTTAGTTAAATAGTGTCTATGCATCAAATGTATTGTGCAGCATCGACATGTAATAAGTAATTAATGTATCATTAATTATTTGTTATAACATATACAGTATGTAAAAATATACCGTATACATGGTATAGATGAAGAAACATGAATCAGTAATTAGTGATTTCAGTACTTGAGAACGCCTTTTTAACAACATGCTGGCCTCCATTACACCATATTATAGCTTAGAAAGGACTTCTATACACCAAAAGGGTAAATTTGATCCTAATTAGCACTTTCACTCCCACAGATCCTTCCTTAAGTTGATTAAGTTGTCTAATGATAGCAATAATAGACTGTTAGAGAGCGTCACAATCTTCAAGTTAAGCATCAGTTTCTAACTAACGATAGATTTTCTCTCTTGGCCTGTTTCTTTTTATCTAGATAATTGCGGGTTATATTGTATATATCATTCTTAAATAATAGTAACTTAAAAATATTTCCATTTGTACGATTATCTTCAGCAGTAATTTGTGAAACTAAAAATTATTTCAGTGTTTTACATGCAAATCAAATATTATCATGGCTATCGAAATCAGTAAATATAATTATTATTAAACCACCTGATTTTGGGACGTCTTGCCTACTTTAAATAGACATATATTGTTACGGCTGGATCGGCAATACATATTCGGGATTCTTGATCGTAGGACAGAAATGGCTTATGTGACAACGACACGCTCGATTCCAGTCCCAAATACTATATGCTCCAGACAACAAAAGCACCAACGCCCTACAGAGTTATCGTCTATGGTAACGAGGTACCTTAACTCGGCGAAAGTGTACAACAGGGGTAGGCTATGAGGCTAAACTCCCTCAGACATTTATAGGTTACGTTATGACTAAAGAAATGCAATACTCAAGAAACTACGTTAATATTAAGCCTCTAATAATGTAGAATAGAAGCAGGCTAAAGGTATGACAGTGAAATGCTAAATGACAAATGTACACGCCTACTTGAAAGCGCGTGCACTAGAATAACTGTCCCCTACTAACATGCACTAGCATGTAGCATACAAGATGTTCATGATCCAGTAGATACCTAATAATACACATGGAAGGAACATAAATAGTAGTCACTTATTGTAATAATGAATCTATACTTGGAATAACTAAAAGGTTGCAGGCAACAGTACTGCGCCGGTAGCCTACTACCGCATAGGCTACTTCGCTTCTCTCACTCTGTCTCCCCCTCTGAGTCCGTATGCGCCCTACGCAACGGAACTCCGGACACAGCAGCAAAACGACAGTGCAGTTAATTGATACATGAAAGTATTAATAGTGTTGTCTTGTGTGTGAGTAATGTGTATTGTAAAGTGTTATATACATAAACTTAAAGAGAGCTGCAATGCATAGTAAAATAAAGATATAACCCACTCATCATCCCCATGTGTTCTAGCTAGCAGGCCAAGTCACAGGAACAACGAGTCCCAGCACCGAAAGCGAGAACCCAGGAAAAGACTGCAGAGAACACAAGGACAGATAAATTACGTTACTCTACTATACCGGCACTACGAGCGAGCTGTAGTCTCTGGTACTGCACTCGCTCCTGGCTCGGTAGGCAAATCAAGGCTAAGTCCTCGCCCCTCTACAGACCAACTCCTGGGCATGGTCGGGCTCTTACACATGGCACTAGTCTAGTCACAAATTGGATGATGAGCTGGGCATATAACTCGTGAACATGTAGAACGTTCACCAACTATCCTCATCAAGAAGATCGCTGTTCACATTAACCCCTTAAATCTAATACATGTAAATATATGCTTGTCCTAAGAGTAATACGAGAGGTGAGTGCTGAAACTCCTTTAGGACCTCAAGGGAAGGGTATGCATTTAAATAGAGAGAAGAATGAAATGAGAGTAATGTCGTCAGAGAGAAAGAGTGCAACCGTGAGAAATTGGGAGAGAGGGCAAGGGATGTTAGAATCTCAAAGGTTCTAGGCAACCTGGTCATAGAGCACACAGCGAGCCTCCAGGCAATGTGCTGTACGACAACATGGGCAGCCCAGACAGCATAGGCAGGCGGCAATGTACTACCAACCCTGTCGCACCCAGCTATAAGCGCAGGGCTGCCAACCGGTCCCATACGTCTGGCAACCACCCCCCCGGCAGCGTGGCGCACCGCTACCCTCTCGCTCTGAAGTCTAACTCACTCTCTCTCTCTGAATTCCTATCATCTCATCTATCAACTTCTCTATTGATACTACATATTAAATGGAAGGTCTCGACATGGCTTAAAACAAAACCCACCACTGGTTAGCAAATGACGAGACCTTTGCAGAGATACAAAGAACATAGTTATACGTTGTCACACTCAATATAAGCAGCCAGCATGGTACAACGTGGTACCGTGGTGGTACAGTGGAGTACCAAGGAGTACAATCAGGTTACGTTGCCACGCACTGGGTGCGTCACAGCCCCCCCAAGACTTTAGATAATCGACCTTAGAAGCATTATCAAAATCTGACAGGCAACCAACCGACCTGCTACCCTTAGCTGCCACTAATTGCAAAAGGTGCACAACAACTGAAGTGTGAATATACATAAAACACAATATCGCATGCATCATGCTACAACAATAAAGACTTACAAAACCAAAAAAAAAAAATTCTCGTTTATTTTATTGTTTTTATAATCTTTTTGGACGGCGTTATGATAGCCTAATTTTACTCCTGCTCAACCCACACACCGTGCACGACTATCCTGGATCATCAACCCTTGATAGACAATCTGCTATCACGTTCTCACTCCCGGCAATATGCTGAATGTTGAGATTATACTCTTGGAGCATTAGGGACCACCTGGTCAACCGCATATTCCGATTGTGAAACTGATTTAGGAATTTCAAGGGATGATGGTCCGTATAAATCGTCACTACCGGGCCGTAGGCTGGAACATAAACTTCGAAATGTTTGAGCGACAAAACGATAGCAAGAAGCTCCTTCTCTATAGTCGAGTAATTCCTTTGTGCCGAATTAAACTTGCGAGAAAAGAAGCTCACTGGGTGTTCCAAGCCCTCGGAATCAGTCTGCAGTAACACTGCCCCGGCACCCACACCGCTGGCATCAGTCGCCAGCTGAAAACTCCTGGAGAAGTCTGGGGCTCTCAAAATCGGATGTGTACACAGCAGGTGCTTGACTAGGTCGAAAGCCCTCTGACACTCCGCAGCCCAACAGAACTTCACTGACTTCGACAGTAGATCAGTTAACGGTGCTAAGACAGTAGAGTATCCCCGGATGAAGCGCCTATAATAGCCTATCATACCTAGGAACCGCATGACCTGGCGCTTAGTGGTGGGCCTGGGAAACATATTGATAGCCTGTATCTTGCTCAGGGGGGGGCACACCCGGCCTAACCCGACCACGAAAGCCAAGATACTGCACAGTAGCCTTTACAAACTCGCACTTCCTCAGGTTCACCACCAGCCCAGCATCGTGCAACTTCCCAAACAGGGTCTCTAAGTGCCTTAGGTGATTTTCAAAATTGTCATCATACACTATCACGTCATCAAGGTAGACCGTGCAGTTAGGGATTTCGTCACAAATATCGTTCATCAGGTTCTGAAACGTGGCAGGTGCGTTCTTAAGCCCATAAGGCATTACGTTACATTGGTAGGTCTTGCCATCTACCACAAAAACCACAAACTTGCTTAGCTCGGTCCGACAGGGGTACTTGCCAGTAGCCTTTTACAAGATCAATTTTAGTAAGGTACTTTGCATTCCCTATCTTGTCCACGCTGTCGTCAACTCGAGGCAAAGGGTAAGGGTTGGTAGTGGTCAAGCCATTTAGCCTACGAAAATCTATGCAGGAACCGCACCTTGCCGTCAGGTTTTGGCTGCAACGTGACGGGTGATGTCCACTTCACATAACCTTCAGTGATCATCCCTCTCTCAACCATGTACTTTAACTCCTCCCGTAAAGCTGGCAACTTTACCGGGGGCACACGGTAGGGCACTGACTTGAAGGGCACATTATCACCGACGTCCACGTCGTGCGTTACTGAGTAGTGAGACCTGGGTGTCGGCGAAAACAGAGGGGTATGACCTGAACAGGCCTAGGACAGCAGCACCCTGGTGCTCAGGCAGGTGACTTACAGCTTGCCTAGCCTCTTGTTCAGTATTCCCCGCCCACTGTTCCGCGGAAATGACACAGTCCCAGCTATCCTCCTCAGCAGCATGACTGTCCCCACCTCCTTCTCCACCCTGGCCGCTGCAGGCCAGCACAGGGACAGTGAGAGGCTCTGAGGGGCGTCTCACATACTCTTTCATGAGGTTAACATGACATAACTGATGTTTTTTTCTACGGTCAGGTGTTGCAACGAGATAATCAAGGTCGGACAGTTTCTTAGCCACCACATACGGCCCAATAAACTTGGCAGAAAGGGGGTGTCCAGGCAAAGGTAAAAAGCAACATTACCTCCTGACCCACCGAAAACTCCCGAAGCTTCACCTTGGCGTCATACTGGTGCTTCATGACCGCCTGTGCATTAACCAAGTTATTACCTGCCGCTGCCATGCAACCTATAAGTCTCTCCCGGCTCTCAAGGATATATTTAAGTACAGACCCCGGCTTCTCTTCGCCCTCCCAGATCTCTTTCACCATACTTAAAGGTCCTCTCACATTATGGCCAAAGACTAGTTGATTTGGACTGAACCCCAGGCTCTCTCCTGGGACTTCACGTGCAGCGAACAGAACATACGGCAGACCAAATCCCAATCAGTGTCATGTTCTGCACAGTAACAGCGTAGCATACTCTTCAGGGTCGAGTGCCACCGCTCCAAGACTCCCTGACTCTCGGGATGGTAGGCTGACGACACTACAGAACATATACCGTGCAACTGAAGGGTTTGCTTGAACAATTTGGATGTAAAATTGCTCCCTGGTCTGACTGCACCTCACGTGGAAATCCATAACGGGAACAGAACAATAATAAGTTTTTAACAACTGCCTTTGCCGAGCCGTTTCTCATGGGGTATGCGTCCGGGTATCTCGTAGCCACATCCATGATTGTCAACAGGAATTTATTGCCACTACTAGTAGGCGGGAAAGGGCCAACCAAATCTACCTACAACTTTGCTGAACGGAGGCCCGGTGACAGGTATGGGAAACAAAGGTGCCTTCGGGATTGTCTGGTTAGGCTTCCCCGTTGTCTGGCAGGTCGCACACCCAGCCACCCATGGCACAGACATCAGCCTTGACCCCAGGCCACCAGAAAAACCTGCCCAATGCCGCCAATGTTTTTTGTTACCCCCAAATGACCCGCCACCGGCACATCATGCGCCAGACACAATAAGGACTCTCTATACTTATTTGGAACAACCACCTGGTCTACTACCCTCGCACCGCCCTCCCACTTCGATTTGGGGTCTAGAAATCTGGCGGTACAATATCCTGTTGAGCCTAAAGAAATCTCCGGCTTCGCATCCCCATCTTCCTCCAACTCTATGGCACCATTGCTATAACGAGCTAGGCTAGCGTCTTGCAGCTGCTGCTCACTAATGTCCCTGGGCGTCAATGCATCAAGATGGTTTGTAATAAGACATTACCCCGGCTAGTAGGCTCTACTGCCTTAGTGGCTCTCGCTACAGCTCTTGCCTCACGCGAAGTCTTACCCAACTCTGCCTTGTTACACACCATATCTGGGCCAGAGTCAACTCCCGTGTTTATTATAGGTCCAAGTACCGAATCACCGAGAAGTGCAGCAGAATCAATGTCCCTTTTCCTGCCCTTAGCAACCTTCTCCTGATCCTTCCTCCACTGTCCCCGAGGTTGAGTGCTAGGCTGTGCAGGAGCCGCAGAGCGAGATCGGGTTACCACACAGGCCATCTCATCCTGTTGGCACCTCCCCACCCATTTCCCGATTCTCACCATCCACGTCGGCCGCCCTCTCGGCAACGACTAAGGGTGGAGTCCCGGAAGTGGGCACCGCAAAGTCGTTGCCGAGAAGAAGGTCGACGCCCTCAACTGGCAAACACTCAACGATCCCTACATCCAGCTCCCTGCACACCTCTCCCACTCTCAACTCCAACCTCACAAGTGGGTATGACCTCGTAGCATTTATACCCTGCACCACAACAACTCTGGCCGCATTTATCGGTTTCCCTGTGAAGTTCCTCAACAAAGTTTGCGAAGCCCCCGTATCCCTCAGCAAGTCAACCCTCCGTAGTTCACTCCCCCAGCTCACAAACCCGTGCCCCCGATGGCTACAGAAGTGTCCCGGACAGGTGTCGAGCCTTCCGTACGCTTCTTTACCGCGTGTGCCTCAGCTGCTGACAACCTACCCCGGGCAGTTGCTGCAGCCTTCAGAGACACACCGATACTGTGAACCAATGACACCGGCTTAGCGGGAGTGTTACTAGGGCACTCACGTGAATAATGGCCTAGCTTCTGACATTTGTAACATTTCACATCCCCAATGGGCTTCTTCCCTTGTGCGGGCGAAGAAGGGGCCTGAACCTTTAGTAAACGGGAGAGGCTTGTGTTTGTAGGTGTTATTAGGTGCAATGCATTTAGTGTGGTTATGTGTGTCATAGGATTTGTTATTATCGAAAACTCTGGTGGGTGGGGTATAGCGCCCCTTCTGCCCTGACTCAGCCCTCTGAGCGGCACCGCAACCACGAATCAATGATAATCTGAGGTCTGCCATCTTGGCAGCCTCCTCTACTGTCTTGGGACATTTTCCTTAATGTTCAGCGTTAGATCGGTTCCAGTACATTTGTAAAACTGTTCCAGATAGAAAAGTTGCTTAATTTCCTCAGCCGACTCTGCGTGCTCGGACCGAAAACAGTTATTACCTGCATCTGTTAAGTCCCGTGCGTGCTCCATAAAACTGACGTCGCTCTTCTTATTCACGCACGGAACTTCAATCTATAAGTTTCGGGTTGCAGTTCGTAGGCCCGGAGCACAGCCTCCTTCACCAGTCCATACACTACACTCTCGTCCAGTGACAGTGCATCGTAGGCTTTCAACCCCTTACCCACTAGACGTGATGAAACTAATGCTGCCCATTTAACCTCCGGCCAGTCATACTCACGACACTTCTTTTCGAAACGAGCAAAAAACTCAGTCACTGCTGTCTCATCAAATGCGGGTACTAACTTAATTAAATGCGAAAGTGAGTCTGTAACCCAGTGCCCACCACCGAGATGACGCCCCGTGGCCTCTACTCTAGACTTCTCGACATCCATTTCAGCCTGGTACCTGGTTGCATCCTGATTGGCTTGGATTCTAGCAACCTCTATGCGTTCTATACTAGCCTGTTGTATCTGAGTCTCCTGCAGCTTAAACTTAGCTAGTTCTAGCTGAAATAACATCTCAGGAGACAGGCCTGGGGGGGGAGAGCACAAAATGGGGGATCCACACCGAGACGTGTTTACGGGTAAGCCAGCTTGCCCTTGAGAACCCTCCTGCTGCATCGTGCTAAGACTCGCTGGCTGAGGGCCCAGCTCAGGGGTAGAGTGGAATGGAGGCTTGGAGGGAACCCCCCAAGACCCCACTCCACCCACCGCCCCATCGCCATCACCCAACAAACATGCCACCAAATTCTTCTTGGGCCAACTGTCAGGACAGTCCCGCCCCAAAACCGTGGCTAAACAGCGAAGACCGTAACAATCAATAGCCTGCAGGCGCTGTTCGGTCAAAGGTGTCTGCAAAATGCCCGGGCATCCCTCTCTCCACTTATAACACTCCCCTCCCCAAACATCTGTTGTACTTGCTGGTTACTAGGCTGTACCGTGTTATCCTCCCCCGTAAATGATGAGTCATTAGACATAGTGCTGGTTATACAATTGCTGTTTCATAAAAAAAAAGAAGTGCTTATTACTAATTGCAGTCTCGACTCACAAAATGTTAAAGATGCTTGAATGACTCTACTCTAGACACCCCTAACGAAACAATCTGCAAGTCCACCAATACAATAATGACACAATAAAAAATTCCTCCAATATGCAAGAAAATTCTAGCCAGCTCTACTAGGTAGCATAGAATAGTTCTCCAAAAAACATGTGATAGGATACTACTGAATCTTGTGCAAGGTCGCCATTTTGTTACGGCTGGATCGGCAATACATATTCGGGATTCTTGATCGTAGGACAGAAATGGCTTATGTGACAACGACACGCTCGATTCCAGTCCCAAATACTATATGCTCCAGACAACAAAAGCACCAACGCCCTACAGAGTTATCGTCTATGGTAACGAGGTACCTTAACTCGGCGAAAGTGTACAACAGGGGTAGGCTATGAGGCTAAACTCCCTCAGACATTTATAGGTTACGTTATGACTAAAGAAATGCAATACTCAAGAAACTACGTTAATATTAAGCCTCTAATAATGTAGAATAGAAGCAGGCTAAAGGTATGACAGTGAAATGCTAAATGACAAATGTACACGCCTACTTGAAAGCGCGTGCACTAGAATAACTGTCCCCTACTAACATGCACTAGCATGTAGCATACAAGATGTTCATGATCCAGTAGATACCTAATAATACACATGGAAGGAACATAAATAGTAGTCACTTATTGTAATAATGAATCTATACTTGGAATAACTAAAAGGTTGCAGGCAACAGTACTGCGCCGGTAGCCTACTACCGCATAGGCTACTTCGCTTCTCTCACTCTGTCTCCCCTCTGAGTCCGTATGCGCCCTACGCAACGGAACTCCGGACACAGCAGCAAAACGACAGTGCAGTTAATTGATACATGAAAGTATTAATAGTGTTGTCTTGTGTGTGAGTAATGTGTATTGTAAAGTGTTATATACATAAACTTAAAGAGAGCTGCAATGCATAGTAAAATAAAGATATAACCCACTCATCATCCCCATGTGTTCTAGCTAGCAGGCCAAGTCACAGGAACAACGAGTCCCAGCACCGAAAGCGAGAACCCAGGAAAAGACTGCAGAGAACACAAGGACAGATAAATTACGTTACTCTACTATACCGGCACTACGAGCGAGCTGTAGTCTCTGGTACTGCACTCGCTCCTGGCTCGGTAGGCAAATCAAGGCTAAGTCCTCGCCCCTCTACAGACAACTCCTGGGCATGGTCGGGCTCTTACACATGGCACTAGTCTAGTCACAAATTGGATGATGAGCTGGGCATATAACTCGTGAACATGTAGAACGTTCACCAACTATCCTCATCAAGAAGATCGCTGTTCACATTAACCCCTTAAATCTAATACATGTAAATATATGCTTGTCCTAAGAGTAATACGAGAGGTGAGTGCTGAAACTCCTTTAGGACCTCAAGGGAAGGGTATGCATTTAAATAGAGAGAAGAATGAAATGAGAGTAATGTCGTCAGAGAGAAAGAGTGCAACCGTGAGAAATTGGGAGAGAGGGCAAGGGATGTTAGAATCTCAAAGGTTCTAGGCAACCTGGTCATAGAGCACACAGCGAGCCTCCAGGCAATGTGCTGTACGACAACATGGGCAGCCCAGACAGCATAGGCAGGCGGCAATGTACTACCAACCCTGTCGCACCCAGCTATAAGCGCAGGGCTGCCAACCGGTCCATACGTCTGGCAACCACCCCCCCGGCAGCGTGGCGCACCGCTACCCTCTCGCTCTGAAGTCTAACTCACTCTCTCTCTCTGAATTCCTATCATCTCATCTATCAACTTCTCTATTGATACTACATATTAAATGGAAGGTCTCGACATGGCTTAAAACAAAACCCACCACTGGTTAGCAAATGACGAGACCTTTGCAGAGATACAAAGAACATAGTTATACGTTGTCACACTCAATATAAGCAGCCAGCATGGTACAACGTGGTACCGTGGTGGTACAGTGGAGTACCAAGGAGTACAATCAGGTTACGTTGCCACGCACTGGGTGCGTCACAATATATTTAGAGAATATGAGACCAAAAATGATCATCGTGTTAAACTTCAGTCAGCTTAAGGTATTTGATCATTAAAGGCCGTTATTAAGATGAAAAAACAATATTATAATGTCAGGCAAATTTAAAGCCAGCATGGCACTGCAGAGCTTATGAACAAGAAACCAGTACTTAGTCTCGATGCTGGTATATTCATCAAACATGGCCATGATTCTTTTCTTGGTGTGTGTGATCAATTCTACCAACCAATTGTAGTTTGAATACATACTGGTCAGGACAATGAGAAAAATGTAATCACAGGATGCGCCAATAATTATAATTGAATAAGAAAAGGTTACATCGATCAGAGGTATGTATATAGCCTAGAATGCATATAACGTACTATCCATCTAAGTATCTAATATACCGCTAACTTACTCCTTAAGTTATGGATCAATTAACCTGTGATACAGATAGTATTTAGATTTCCTTGCCTTTTAGTAACGTAAGGGTGGAATCACACATTGGCGATGGGGTATGGCGATGGGCTGCGACGCTAAATCGTGGCAAATTGGCGACGGACGGTGTCCATAGGTGTCCATGGTGTGATATCACGACAGCACAAGGATGGTATGCGACGTAGTAGCTACGGTGTTACGGTGGGCCAGCGGCGTATGGAGACGCCACGGCGTACAACGTCATGGCGTCGGTGTACCCGGGTGGTGTGACGCATGTCGAGTATGAGCATGCTGTACAGAACGCCCAGTCAGGCCCCACTCTCGCTAGGATCGTCAGGGCAGGAACTTTGGCTGTAGTCTGTGTAGAGTTTCCTAACTCAGTTTATGTGAACCGTTGTACTATAAGTATTATCATTATGTATTTTGTTTTCTTCTAAGTCAACGAGTTCTATTTTATATCATTAGATATAAGTATTGTGTGTGGGACTTGTATACAATGATGAGAGAGAGAGTTACGTAACGGGGATCAGTGAGTACGCCACGCGGGCCGGTAGGCCTAATTCCCTCCTCCTTCCTCCCTTCCTCCCTTTCAGCGCGTGGGAAGTTCTTTGTCGATCCCCGATTGAGAGAGTATATGACGTCATGATTGCCAGTGGGCGGTCCTTAAGTAGTTTGAGATATGCCGCTAGAGGGCCGAGTATAAAAAGAGAGGTTTTTGCCACCATGCTTCAGAACTCATCAGGCAAAGCGACTTCTCATATCCCTTGCAACTATCCATATTCTTCCGACTGATGTGAACTTTCTCTACTCTCTGAACAGCCTACCTTCTTCTCTTCTCGTCCCTTTTTAACCAATGACCCCTTTGGTGCAGATTTAGTCAGCCAAAGTATTATCGCTTGAGTTCTCACGAGATAAGTGCCTGTTAGATAGCCTATTTTGGAAGGGTCAACTAGAATAGGATTGATTGATGTTTGTTGCACTCGTATATGTATTTCCCTGTGTACTATTATTCATGTTCCTGTTTTCTGCTGGTTTAGGTAATGCTAGACTGGGATAGGGTTCCTCGAGTTGTGATTTCCTATGAGTGCTAGGTTGGTTGAACCAGTACAATTGCAACGGAGACGTGGAACGCCTAGGTGGTCTTTCTGACTGTGTACCGTGGGAGTTTAGCACTGTGTTGCGAGTGAGGGCTTTTGCCTGTGCCACCCAACACTGTGCTATCTCATTTGCTTGACTTTGAGAGGATCGCCAGGAGAGAACCAGATACTAGTGATCTGGATCTCTCAAGAGAGCATCCCGTCAATTACCGTAATTTGGCCGCACAGTCTTAAGGACCTCGCTAGGCTACGAGCCGCTTGCTCAGCCATTGTCTCTTAACCTTAGATATCCCAGCTAGACTTTGCTCGACCAGCAGATACAGTATAGTATTGAAGCTTCTCCTTATGTATATTATTGTTTAAGCACTATTGATTTCATGTGTGGCACGCTTAGCTACTTCAGAGATTAGTGGCCCACGAGCACATTCTTAGTAGGCTATTGCCAGTGCATTGTCGGAGTACTTCTTCTTAATGTTTGCCATATCCTATTGCTTATTCTTATAATTCTTCTTATGTCAATTTAAAGCCTTTAATTACCAGTGAGTTATTCATTAAATTGCTGTTCAAAAATCCGATACTTACTTCTTATGAGTATTCGAGAAGCATCTAACTTATCAGAAGATTCCTTGCTTGATGCTCGAGGACTATTGTTTAACGTAACGTAATAGTGCCGATCCGAAGTAGAGGGTGGAGGACTTCTTAAGTTCTTAGTTCAAGGGTGGATTACTTCGGCTTCGGCCAACACTATTCTTTAGTGTTGTAGTACTTTCTTCTTTGTTTGATTGTTGACCAGACTAGATAACTCCCGTCTTGTTATTAGTCTGTTGTGTGAAACGCTAGTACCGAGTTCTTGTATACCCCGTTATAGCAGATAGAACTCTGGAGGGTAGTGGCGTTTTTTGTTCGGCTGGCAGTACTCTGGGGTTGGGATCGTGTGTTTCCGTTGTGGCAGCGAGCCATACTCGAGTCCTGTGTAAGAGCCCTAGTGTACCCGAGTGCCCGGTCGTAACAAATGGCGACCTTGCTTAGGATTTTGTGAACAGTATAATTTTTTGCAGAGTTGTACAACATTTGTTTGTTCGTACTTTAGCGTACATATTGAAGAATATTTTTTTTTTGTAAGGCAATTAGGAGAGCATTTAAGAGACTCCAGTTAATTTAGTAATTAGTGCTTACATAAGGGAGTTTAACACTTTTGTCTCGAGAATTTTTTGGTGAACTTCAGTATGTCGGGCCCTAGTACTGACGAGGAGCGAGAGATGCTAAGTGAGGAGGTGCCGTTAGTAACTAGTGAGGAGGATGCTAGACTTTTTGTGAGTAAGCAGTACCACGTGACGGAGGAGAGGCTGACTGGGGTGAATGTTTATGGCTTGCACCTGATAGCCAAGGTTTTGGGCAAATCCAATGTAGTAGGGATGTCCAAGGGGGAGCTGATTTCCTGGGTGTTGCGTGGGCGACATGGGGTTTCGGAGGAGAGGGCGTTTGGGGGGGTTCCTCCCCAGATCCCCTCTCACTCGACTCCCACAGTGCCGTCCACTCAGTTGCCGGAGGTTAGCACTCTCCCACAGAGGGATGAGCATTGGAAGATTGGAGTGCCCTCGGGCGGTGCGTATGGTGGTTCCCCAGTTCTTGCCCCCCCTCCTTCAGTAGTGGCAGCTCCCTCTTCCGGCCTGTCTCCTGAGATGATATTTAAACTCGAGCTTGCTAAAATGGAGAATGAGTCTAGGAGGCATGAGAAGGAGATGGAGAATGAGACTAGGAGGCATGAGATTGAGGCTGAGTCTAGAAGGCAGGAGAATGAGACGAGGAGGCACGAGGCTGAGCTTAGGTACGACTCAGAGAAATATTGTGCTCAAATAGATTTAGATAAGACTCGTGCAGAGTCGACAGGGATTCGGATGGGCCGTGAGGGCCAAGTAAGAGAACAGTCCTTGTCTCACTTAGTCAAATTGGTGCCGGCATTTAGTGAAACTGAAGTCACAGAATTTTTTAATCGTTTTGAGAAGAAGTGTAGGGAGCATAATTGGCCTGAAGAGAAGTGGGCAGCTCTAGTCTCCTCAAGACTTACGGGTAAGGGTCTGAAGGCTTATGATGCACTGCCTTTAGAGTCTTGCATTGACTACCCAGTATTGAAGAGAGCTGTCCTACGGGCATACGAGTTGCAACCAGAAACATATCGATTGAAGTTTCGGGGTGTTACGAAGACTAGGGAGGCGACCTTTCTTGAACATGCCCGGGACTTGAAAGATGCACTTACAAACTGGACACGTTCTGAGAAAGCTGAGACGGCCGAACAGTTGACGGAGCTGTTTCTGCTCGAGCAGTTTTACAAGTGCACAGGTGCAGAAATGACTTTAACTATTAAAGAAAAGAACCCAAAAACTCTACAGGAGGCAGCTGAGATGGCTGACCTCCGGCTATCATTAATTCGTGGGTGCGGGTCTGCCCAGCGTAGTGAGGCAGGTAACAAGGGGCGTGACGCCCCACCCCCCCGAGTTAGTGATATACCTTATGCAAACAAGTACAAGAGCTATGATACCAAGACTGACCACAAGACTAACACCGTCCCATTTAAGAAGGGGCCGGGCCCTTCCCAGTACCAAGGGAAGCCCAGAGGGGAGTTGGAGTGTTATCTTTGTCATGAAAAGGGGCACTTTGCAAGAGTCTGTCCTAGCAAACCACCTACAGCAGCTGTGTCTTTGGCCTGCAACATTGGTGTGTCTCCGAAGTCTTCTGAGTTTGCCCGGGGCAGTTCGTCAGAGGCTGAGGCACAGCCAATGCAGAAGCACCTGGGAGGCTCGAACCCTGCTCAGGATGTTTTTTGCGACCATAGAGGACGGGGTTGCGTGATGTGGGCGGGGCGCAAGCATGGAGTAGAGGTCTTGCGTGATACAGGTGCTTCCCAGACTCTGATGAACAATTTGACTGGCTACCCTATAAATGCGGCTCGGGTGGTAGTGGTGCAGGGTATTAATGCAACTCGGTCATACCCGCTGGTGCGGTTGGAGTTGGAGGTGGATGGTGTGACACGTGAATTGGATGTTGGGATTGTGGAGAAACTGCCAGTGGAGGGCGTCGACCTTCTTCTCGGTAACGACTTTGCAATGCCCGCTTCTGAGGTTCTACCCTTAGTCGTTGCCGAGAGGACGGCCGACGTGAGTGGGGGAGAGCAAGAGTGTGTCGAGCGGTGCCAGGCACAACCCATGGCGTGTGCTGTCACCCGGGCTCGGACAGCTAAAGTGTCACAGCCTAGTCCTCCGTCTTCCGACCAGCAGAGGAACGATCAACAGGAGGAGGCTAAAGCTGGAGTTGGTTTTAAGAGTTTTGACTCGGCGGCTCTCCTGGTTGATTCAGTATTAGCACCTATGTTAGAGTCTGGAGAGGCCCCAGGACCTGTCACAGCTAGTGAGGAGGTAGGGCCGGAAGAGACTCAGAGGCAGCAACGTTACACACAGAGAGAAAAAAGGGTTGCTCAGTTGGAGGATCCGGAAGTTCAGAAGTGTGGTAATGGTGCTGTCGAGATTAAACACGAGGACGGGGAAGCATGTCATGTGAACCTGGTGGAGGAGTTTGTGAGGCAACCACCTGCGCAGCCTACTGTCCCTGCGTTGGTCTGCCGCGGCCAAGGTGGAGAAGGAGAGGGGGGCAGTAGGGCACAGGTGGAGGAGAGTAGGGATTGTCATGTCTCGGCGAAGCAGTGGGCGGGGGACACGAGTCTGGTGGCTGTGGAAGCGCTAG